>CAUYON010138152.1:0-68040 GCA_963573935.1 Arctocebus calabarensis | reverse complement strand
AACAAAGATCAAGAATGTTTTCATATAGTAAACGAGAAAATATCATGAATGGTATGTCGATTAGGTTGATAAAATATCTCAGATTGCATGTGAAGCCCCCACACTGTACCCCATGGTTGAACTAATGTACACAACTATGATGCAATATAAAAAAAAAAAAGTTAGCTGCTACTTAAATATTTAGGTAGATAATGACAGAGCCCTGATCAGACTTCATACAGCCTAATTCCCATTTTTTCCTTGGTAAAATTTGACTAAAGTAAATTAAAGTACTTACTAAATTTTTATAATTTCATAAAATATATTACATTCAGTTAAAATATAAATGTACCATTTCTTCTTGAATCATATGACATTTTAGCTTTTTATATTCTAACCCTCATAATATAGCAAATTGTAATTGTCAATTATATTAGATAAAAATTATTCTCTACAAGTCACTCTAAATCATTATATGTAATTTTACTAAACACTTCTCAGAAACCACATCCCATGCTGACTTGAAGAAAATTGTGTTAAACTATGTACATATAGTATATAAATATGTTATTAACATAATATTAATAAAATTTCACAAAGTGCATGGATGTGTGTGTATGTGCATTTGCATACTCTGAAATTGACAAATAAGAATTGAAAAAAAATATTTTGAGTGATTCTGTCAAAATGTATCTAATATTCACTTTGACCTTGATCAGACTAAATTAAATGTTCAAAAAATTATTTAGAATTTCTCATAGCATTATTCACCCTTTCTGGTGATAAATATTTTATAGTGAAATCTTGAGAGAACAGAAATAAAACTGTAGAAGCAGAGCAAGATGTTTTCAATTATAAATTTTTATTGTAGAATATTAAGCTACTTTTTCCTTATCTGAGGAAGTTTTAGGTCTAATGGGATAACATCTAAGGACATTTTCTGAGACAAATAGCAGGGTAAGAGTTAAGTCTCTTTAGTGGGGTGTGAATTATTTCAAACAAGATAATCAGATGAGATGATTTATTAGCATTTGGTCAGAAAAGTGTAAGGAAAAATCTACAAGCAAATAACATCACACTTTTGGATATAATGTCACTTGTTGAAAAGAACATATTTTCTACTTGAACTGAAGCCATAGAGAAATAGAGATGTTTAAGTTAGCATTTAAATAAACTGGAAATGGCTACGACATACGCCTTTAGAGAAAAGAGGGTATAGAACACCTGCCTTTAGTGCATAAGTGTAGCCTCAGGCATACAAATAAAAACCATCCAAAATGAGAAAAAAGAAATGCAGTATCATTTATTTATTTGGGGAACTCCAGAAATCATATTTTGTATTTGTCACCTTATACTCTACTTAAACCGCATAGAGAAAGGTCTAAAACCACAATTTTAGGGCATGAAATGCTCTAGGTAATTACTATCTCTATTATGGAAACAAAATTATGTTCCCTAGAACATTTTATTACACACTGTAGTTACCCACTAGAGAAAATGAGAATAAAAGATATAGCAAATAAGTAGCTAAATCTCCTCAAAATAGGGTATATTTACTTAATATCAAGACTTCAAATTTTATAAAGCATAAGTTGACAGAAGGAAAAGGAGTTTATAGGCAGGTGCACAGACATAGTCAGTATTTCAATATACCTTTCTAAAAATCTTACAAAACTAAAGAAAAAAATCAGTCAACTATTGCTCACTGGAAAAACACTATCTGTCAACTTTACTTGGATGACCTATTTAAAAGGTCTAACACCAGTAATTGTACATATGTACACTCTTTTTAAGTACTCATTGATATTTTCCAAAATACACTACAGCTTAGGCAAAAATAAGTAAAATCAATCTGTGGTGATAAATCTCAGAAAAGCAATTACCTTTGGAAAGAACTAGAAGGGAGGGACACAGAAAGTCATCCAGAATGCTATAAATATTCTATATTTTCATATGAGTAATATTTATAAAATCATACAATAAAATTTATGTGATTGAATTATACTACAAATAAATGAATAAATAAATAAACAATATCTACTGAACAAAAATCTAGGGCTCTACCCACATTTTTTTGTACTGGACATTGGAGTTTTGAAATGCCCATTCTTAGATATTTATTTAAGAAATAAAGAAGTTATAAAAGCATGTATAAAACATTTCACTAATAGTGTAATTATTAGTATAATCAAAATGTGATTAAAATTGTATTTTATTTTTGAAAGACACTACCAACACTTAACTACATATGGTACCTTGTCCATGGATCACCTCAAGCGAGCCATACTTCTTGGTATGTCTTTTTAAAAATTATGTCAGAATATTATGGGGTACAAATATTTTGTTTACATGAGTTGCTTTTGTACTGCTTAAGTCAAAGTCATAAGTGTGCCCATCACCCAGATAGCATAAAATGTATCCATTAGGTATGATATCACACATTCCTCCTCCCCCTCCCACCTGCTTGATTTTATTAATCCATTGATATATTTATGGTCACCTGGGTAGATTCCACATCTTTGTGATTGTGGATTATGCTGCTATAAAGATTTAGTGCAAGTGTCTTTTTGATAAAATAACATTTTTCCTTTGGGTAAATATCAAGTAGTGTGATTGCTGGATCAAATGGTAAATCTACTTTTAATTATTTGAAGACGAACCATGCTGTTTTCCATAGAGGCTATACTAGTTTGCAGTCCAACCTCCAGTGCCTAAGTGTTCCTTTTACTCTACATCCATACCAGCAATCTCTTAAATTGGGACTTTGTGATAAAAGTCATTCTCTCTGGGGTTGAGTAATATCTCATTGTGATTTTCATTTTCATTTCTCTAATGAATAGTGACATTAAGCATTTTTTTTATATGTGTATAGGCCATTAATCTATCTTCTTTTGAAAATCTTCTATTCACATATTTCATCTATGTTGTAATGTGATTAGGTTTTGTTTTGTTTTGTTTTCTTGCTGATTTGCTTGAATTTGTTGTAGACTCTGGTTAACAAAGCCTTTATCAGAAGTATACCATGTGAATGTTTTCTCCCATTCTGTAAATTGTCTATTTGCTCTGTTGATTGTTTCTGTGGCTGTACAGAAAATTTCTAATTTAATCAAATCTCATTTATTTTTGTTGTTGCTATGATTGCCATTGGGGTCTTCTTCATAAATTCTTTGCCTAGGCTGATACCTAAAAAAAGCATTTCCAACATTTTATCCTAGAATTATTATGGTTTCATGAGTTAGATTTAAGTCTGTAATCTATATTGAATTAATTTTAGTGAGTGGCAAGAGATATGGATCCTGTTTCAATCTTCTACATGTGGCTATCAATTTTTTTCCAGCATCAATTATTGAATAGGGATTCTTTTTCCCAGTATATATCTTGCAGTCCATTTTTTCAAAGATCAGATGACAATATGCAGATAGTTTTACATGTTAGGTTCCTTATTCTGTTCCATTTGTCTATGCCTCTGTTTTTTGTACCAAAAGAATGTCATTTTGGTTACTATCGCCTTGTAGTATAGTTTAAAGTCTAGTCTAGTAAAGGGATACCTCTAAATGTTGTTCCTTTTCCTTAAAGTTGTTTTGGCTATTCAGGCTCTTTTTATGATTACAGATAAAGAGTAAAATTATTTTTCTAGATCTGTGAAAAGTATCATTGGTACTTTTATGGGGATTGCATTGAATCCATAAATGATTTTTGGTGGTATAGACATTTTAGCAATGTTGACTCCTCTGATCCATGAGCATAATACATTTTCCCATTTGTTTACATCATCTATAATTTCCTTCATCAATAATTCATATTTCTCTTTGTAGAAATATTTCACTTCATTGTTTAAATATATTCCAAGGCATTTTTTTTAATTTAATGGATATTGTGAAAGGCATTGAGCCTTTGACTAGATTCTCTGGTTGACTGTTCGTGTATAGGAATGCTACTGATTTGTGTACAGTGATTTTATAACCTCAGATTTTGCTGAATTTATTTATCAATTCCAAAATCTTCCAAAGACCTTGGCAGAATCTTTAGAGTTTTCTACATGTAATATGCTCTCATCAGGAAAGAATGGGAGTTTGACCTCATCCTTCCCCAGTTGGATACTTTAATTTCTTTCTCTTGCCTAATTGCTTTGCTAGGACTTTCCGCACTGCATTCAGTCAAAGTGATGGCAGAGAGTGTCTTGTCTTGTTACAGTTCTGAGTGGGAATGCTATCATCGTTTCCCCATTTGGTATGATGTTGGCTAGGGGTGTGTCATAGATGCCTTTAAATTTTTTGAGATATGTTCCTTCTATGCCTGTTTTGCTAGGAGTTTTATAATAAAAAGGGTGTTGGATTTTCTTGTATACTTTTTCCGTATCTATTGAGATAATAATAGATAGAATTTTGTTTCTGTTTATGTAATGACTCATGTTTATGGATTCATGTATGTAGAACCATCTTTGCATCCATGGTATGAAGCCCACCTTTTCATAGTGGATTCTTTCTTTATGCACTGTTGTACTTGGTCTGCTAGAATTTTATTGAGGATTTTTGGAAATGTATTTATAAGTGATATTGATCTGTAATTTTTTTCATATTGTCTATTCTGGCTTTGGTATCAAGATAATGCTGGCTTTGAAGAATTAGTTGGGGATGCCTTAATTCTTGATGTTATGAAATAATTTCTGCAATATGGGTACCAATTCATTGTTGGTCTAATAAACTTGGGCTGTGAAATCATCAAGTCCAGGACCTTTTTTGTTGGGGGATTCTTTTATTGCTGCTTCAGTTTCATTGCTCTTAAGTGATTTACTAAGGAGTTCATTTCTTTCTGATTAGGCTGTGGGAGGTTGTTTTTCAAGTTCTTCCATTTCCTCAGTGTTTTAAAGTTTTTGTGTATAGCGATTTTTATAGTATTCACAGATGATATTTTATTTATGAGGCATTAATTGTAATATCTTATATTTCATCTGATTGAGAATATGTGGGTCCTTTCTTTTCTATTTCTGGTTATTCTAACCAGAGGTCTGTGAATTTTTGTTTGTTTTTTCAAAGAACCAAATTGTTGCTTCATTAATCTTCTGTATTTGTTGTTGTTGTTTTCAACTTGATTCAGTCCTGCTATGACCTTAGTTATTGTTGTTATTATTATTGTTGTTGTTGTTATTACTGGGTTTGGAGTTGTTTTTCTTTTCCTTTTCTAATTCCTTGGGATGATACATTAGACTGTTCATTTGTTAACTTTTTGATATAGGCATTTAAGGCCATGAATGTTCCCCTTAGGACTGCTTTTGCTGAATCTCATAGATTTTGATAACTTGTGTCCCCTTTGTCATTTAGTTCAGGGAATCCTCCTATTTCCACTTTAGTTTCCTCCTTTACCCAGTAATCATTCAGCAGTAGGTTGTTTAATTATCATGATTTTGTATAGAATTGGATGTTTCTGTTTTAGTTTTTTCTTATTTTACTTCTATGGTCTGAGAAGACGCATTGTATATATACACACACACATATATATGTACCTATATGTATGTGTATGCATATGTGTATGTACATATATGTGTGTAGTGTATATATATATTTCTATTTTTTTTAATTTGTTGAGACATTTTTTGTAGCCTAAGATGTGATCAATGTTACAGAATTTTCCATGTGCTGATGAGAAGAATGTATATTCAGTGTTTTGAGGATAGAATGTCCGGGGCTGGGTTTGAACACACCACCTCTGGCATATGGGGCCAGTGCCCTACTCCTTTGAGCCACAGGTGCCACCCTAGAGTTCCGATTAAGTCCACTGTTTATTAATTTTCTGTTTGGATGTTCTAGTCAGTTCTGTCAGTGGTATGTTGAAGTCTCCAGCAATTATGATGTTGCTTTCTTTTAGTTTGTTTAGACTTTGTAGAATTTGCTTTATGAATCTGTAGGCACCTGTGTTAGGTGCATAAATACTTAGATTTTTATGTATTCTTGAATAATTGTTCCCTTTACCATTTCAGGAAATCACCAACTTATAAAAATCCAACTTGCATATAATTCACATTTAGAGGAGGAGGCTATTACAGTATGTCCCCAAGTTATAAACATTGACTAATATATAACCAGTAATTTGAAATGAAGGTAAATGTACTTGTTCCAACTTGCATGCAAATTCAAATTAAGAACAAACATACTGAACCTATCTTGGTTGTAACCTGGGGACTGTCTGTGTATAATGACCATTTTTGTTTTCCTTTACTTTGTTAATTTGAGGTATGTTATCTGGTATGAGAATAGCTATACCTTCTCACATTTGATTTCCATTTACATGGAATATTTTTCCCATCCTTTCTCCTTGAGTCTGAATGTACCCTGGTGGGTTAAATTTTCTTCCTAGAGTCCACAGATACTTGGCTAATATTTTTTTAACCAACAACCAGCCTATGTCTCTTGAGTGGGGAATTCAATCTATTTAATCTGTGTACATTCATTGAAAGATTTGATAATTTGAGTACATTTATGTGCATACTGTTGGGTAGAAGCTTATTCTTTTGATTTTCCTCGAGTCAGTAATTTATTTATTTTTTTTTTTTAAAAGACTATTTACATCTGAGTTTTGCCACTTTGCGTTTTATTTTTTGGCTGGGGCTGGGTTTGAACACACCTCCTCCAGCATATGGGATCAGTGCCCTACTCCTTTGAGCCATGGACGCTGCCCATGAGTCAGTAATTTATATGAACTCTGAGCTTTAGCTTTGGGGTGACTTTACACTGATGAGTTCTGATCAAGGTATAATACAGATTAGAGTACTTCCCATAGAGAAGGGCTGGTCTTGAGAATTTCCTTCAGTGCTGGCTCATAAAATTCTCCCTCATAGAAGAAATTTAGTTTTGCAGGCTACAAAATTCTAGGCTGGCCATTATTCTATTTTAGAATACTGAAGATGGGGTCAGTTCTAATCTCTTTTTGATCATAAGGTCTCAGTTGAGAAGTCTCCAGTTAGCCTGATGGGTTTTCCTTAGTAGGTTACCTTATATGTTTTCCATATACCTGTAGGTTTTCCTTATCTTAACTTTGGCCAGGCTGATGAGTATGTGGTATGGTGGTTGCCTGTTTAGGATGAATCTCCCATGTGTTCATTGGACTTCTTGTACCTGGATATTTAAATGTCTAGCAAGAACAGAAAAGTCTTTGCCAATTATTCCCTCAAATAATTTTTCCAACCTTTAAATATTTCCTTGTTCACCTTCAAAGGTGCATATAATTCTTATGTTTGGGCTTTTTACATTCTCCTGTTTCTTATAGGCTTTGTTCATTCCTCTTAAGTCTTTACTTTTTAAGCTTTGACTAACCTATTTAAAACAATAGTGTTGTCTTTTAGCTGTGAGATTCTTTCTTTTGCCTTGTCTAATCTATTCTTAATACTTTTCACTGCATTTTCTATTTCCTTGAATAATTGTTTTTATATATAGAATTTCCCTTTTTTGAATAATTGGATTTCTTTAGTGAATTTTGTATTCATTTTCTGAATTGTTTTGCAGTATGTTTGGTTTGGTTTTCATTGTCTCTTTTACTTCATTGAGCCTACTTATATTCCATATTTGGAATTCTTTATCTGTCATTTTAATATTCTGATTTTGGTTGGTGTCTATTACGAAAGAACTAGTATTCCATTTCAGAGGTGTCCTTTCACTTTGATTATTCATACTTTTTGGGTTCTTTCACTGATTTCTTCTTAACTGGAAAAGCTGTTGCTTCCTATTTTGGGATTTTCTTTTGTTTAAGTTATGGGGCTCCCACTTTAATCTCTGAGATAATAGGCAGCATGTGAGAATGAGAACCAATCCTACCCTGTATTATTGAGTTAGTAAATGCTGCAAAGAGTGTAGAATTGACCTCCCTGTCAGGTAGTTCTCACTGGGAGGAATAAGAAATGATGTTGTTTTGGGATTCTGAGGCCAGGTCTTCCCTCAAGGAAAGCACTTAATGGAGGTGGGTAGGGCCCAATATGTCCTTATTCTCTGCCTTAGCAAAGCCAGGTGGGGGAGTGAGGCTGGCAGGACTGGGTTGTGCGAGTTAGCCCTCAGGCTCCACAAAAGCTGACAAGGTATCTGTTTCAAAGTCTGCTCCCACCTTCTGGATGAAGCCATCAAGAATAGGCAAAGAGGCCCTACACAACCAGGAACTCTGTTTGTGGAGACGGACCATCTGAGATTCACAGTATCACAGTTGGAGTGGGTCTCACTCCTCTCTGTTCTCCCTGCTCTGCAGTTTCCCTCATAGCCTGCCAACAAGCAGAAGTTCAAGAGCTGAGTTGAGCCAAACAACTATGGTGCTGGCTAAGAGGCTTACCCAGGATCCCAGACTGAGCTGAGAATTCAGCCCTTCTGTGGAGGGAGAGGTACCCAATAAGCACAATGCAACTAGGATCAACACTGTGCTCTCCCCTGAGTTGGGAGACATGTTTGCTTCCAGAGATTAATTCACAAATTTCCCATCTCTGGCCCTGACAAATATGAATGAGACTTAAGGGTACAGTATTTGACCTGTGGACCCATTTCTGGGTCTTCAAAGATTAATAATGAAAATGACAGAGAGAAGTGGTCCCGAGTTGCCCACAGGGTGCCCAAGTGGGTTTAATGACCCTCCACCTTGGGGCGTGCCATACTCTGATGGAGCTTCCAGGAAGCACCAGTAGGAAGGGCTGGTGGGAGAGATCTCACAGTTTAAGCAGCCTCATTCCACTGCCGGATCCCTGGAGAAGGTCTGAACCCCCTTCTCTAGGAAGCCTTGGTCTGATGGTTCTATTGTCTCTCTCAGCAGCCATGGGTGGAGGTGGAGAGTGTCAAAGAATCTAGATGGAGGAAAGGTAGCACTCCATTAATATCTAGAAGGCTGCCTGCTCAGAATATGCACTGAAGTCACCTGGATCACCAGAGACCCACTAGACCCTGGTGGCTTCTGAATTCCAGGCTTGAGTTGGGAAGTGTTTGTGTGGGAATGAGCAAGACAGAACCTGAGGAGGTGAAGCACCCTGGGGAGGACAAAAGCCTGGTGGTGAAGCCAGATGGCGTCTGCTGTCCCAGTTCAGGTATGTGGGAGTGCAAAGTGCCCCAGAGGGTGTTAGGCCCCTTGCACCTTGTCCACAAGAAGCTCCTAAGTCACTGCTGGCAGCAGCCCCTCAGCTCACGTGGGCAGAAAGAGAACCCACCAGCTGCCAGAGAGTGAGGGAGGGCGAAACCAACTGCTTCATCAACCCTTCACACTGGAGTCCAGGCCATTCCAGGGTTGAGGGGTTTGATTTCTCCAGATACCTTGTTTTTTCCTGCTCTGTCCCAAAGCTTCTTCCCATGGAGTCTCCTGAACGTTCTGGCACCCTTCCCTCCACCCCACTCCCATTTATGTCTGTTTCTTCATTTTTTCTCTTTTTGTAGACTAATAAAGCATCATCTTTCTCTGAACATAAAATCTTAGTTTTGAAAAACAATAGTGATATTAATTTTGGGTACTGATATCATTTTTAAAAGCAGAAAAAAATAAGTCTCACTATACCACCACACAGGGATCCTTATGTCTGCTTGTTGAAAACAAAATTCTCCTTTTTACTGAGACATTCTGGCAGCTGGTGTCTCTGGTCGGCCCTCCTGCTTCCACAGGTCTTGATATTCCATTTGAGTTGAGCTGACCCTATGACTCACTTTAACCAACAGAATATGGTGGAAGGGGCATTGGCCTACATAGACATTTCTGGCCTGTGCAAGGCCTGGTAGCTTCCAATTCCGCACACTCAGGAACTCTGATAAATCAAGGCAGCCAGCCTTGCGGGAGACCACATGGAGAGAGCACATAAATAAGGTGTGTAAAGAAGTAAAGAACCAGATGGACATGGAGAAAGAGAAATTCAATGTCCCAGGTCCTCACTCGTCCCAGTCCCAAGCAAACCCACTTCCCAATGTGTACATCCACTGCGCTGCCAGCAAGTCAGCCAGCAGAAAACTACTCACCTAAATCTAGGAATGTAGCCAACTTTATAGAGTTATGAGCAAATAAAATGGTGGCCTTTAAAACCACTAAGTTTGAGGACAGTTTGCTATGGAGGAATAGATAACTGAAACACTGTGTTATTAACTTGGCTTGGGGTTTCATATTAAGTATGGTAATTAGGCAGAATGAAATGGAATGGGCATTGGGGTTGCCACAGGAGTGACTTTTATGTTCACCCCAAGTAAGAGTGATGAAGCATATAATGGATTTCGAGTCTTTTAAAATCTAGCCTGAATTTCTATCAAAAGAATTCTCTTTATCTTAATTGGAGTTGAGTTAGTATTATGTTTGTAAAATAGCCACGGGAGGGCCTACTGACCTAGCCTTTGTCCAGAAAATCAAAGTGTGAATCTTAATTTCACAGGCATAAAAGTGTCCTGCTTGTGTATTTGAATTCAAAAGTTAGCATATTTAAAAATCTTTTATATTGTCTTATTAGGGTAATATAAAAAGAAAGTAAAGCAATGTGTATTCCACAAAGGGGAATGTTTCTTTTAATTGGTTGGATAATTAAGAGAGGAAAAAAAATTCAACTTACATATATAAATAGGAAAGTATAAGTTTGACAGATATAATCCAGAGTGTCCAGTTAAATTGGAATTTCAGATAAATAATGAATAACTTTTTTTAGCATAAGTATTTCCCATGTAATATTTGGAATATACTTATACTAAAAAAATCATTGCTCACTTTCCATAACATTTAATTTCACCTACTGTCTTCTTTGTTATTGTCATTGTTAAGCCCTGAACAGCAGTAAAATTAACAGACATTTGTTGAATCTGGCAGCAGAAAAAATGATAGGAGAGTGGAGATAGAGCCTTTGTAGCAGAGGAATAGTAGAGGTAGGCAGGGCAATTTGAGAAGAGAAGTAGATAGTGTGGAATCATTGTTTTAGAAGTGAGAAAATAAACACGTTAGCAAACCAAATAAGATTTGAAGGAAATGTAAAAATATGTGGTCAGGAATGTATCAAAATATGACCTCGCTTTTTTTCTATAAATGATCTAAACTTTTTTCTTGTGTTCCCCAAGTGATGGGGAATAAAGATGGGGCAATTCATGGTATCTTTTCCCACAAACCTCTAGTTTACCTAGATGACTCAGTCAGTTCTGAGAAAATGCTTAATCTTTCATATTCTAAATTTCTCCTAGCCCTTAAAATGGTGAATAGAGGAGTATGTGGAGCTTCTGGGCCTGATGGCAATGGTGGAGAGGAATACCTATCCACTGACCTTAGGTTGAAACGTCTGCTCCCACGTGGTGTGCACCTGCATGCTTATGGTGTAAGGAATCCTAATTGGAAGTAGCCAGCACTACTTTGACAGGTGACTCCGTCGCTGTTTTTGGTTGCCCCCCATTGTATGTAACCAGTGGAACTGTGGGCTTCTCTTAGATATGTATTCCGGAGACTGGACCCAGTATTTTTATACTCCAACATTTCCAGGCGAAAAGTTTTGCCAGGAAATTTTGAAAAAATAATCTGTATGCAGGTTCACATTTCTAAATAGGCTATTCTTTGTGTGGAATTAGTTTGTTTTCTTTACTTAAACAACATAATAGTTCTATGAAGTTGACAAGAATCAAGTATTTATGAAAATGAAAGTAATTTTTTTTTAATATCTACTGGCAGATGGCCTCTGTAGACCCTGTAGTATTCACTATCTGTGTGTTCTCACCCCTCTTCTTTATTCATGGAAACTTACTGTTCTCCTGGGGGTATATTCAGAGTATATGAGCTTGATTTAAATAAGAATCCCTGTGCTTTAGCCCAGTGAGACTTAGTTTTTCTGCATTTAAAAATGATATCAGTGCCCTAAATAAATATCACTCTAGTTTTTAAAGGCTAAGTTTTTATGCTCAGAGGAAGTTGAAGTTTTATTAGTCCAGAGAAAAGATTGTTCCTTTTTAAACATTAAAATCACAAACACCTTAAATATTCATCAGAAGTCATTAATGCTGAAGGAAGACCTGACTGCTATAAATTTTTTTGTTAGAAAATCATCCATAGTTTCGATAAGGTTAATTTTTTAATGACATTAAATAAAAAAAATAGCTGAGTATTTGTTTTAAACTTAGTAATGCTTTGTGAGTATGCACAATATGTTGCAGAATTTTAACTTTTGGAGCGGAATGAATGTTTTTGCAGATTTTCGGTCATTAAAACATGTTTTGTTATTTGATAGTGAACTTGTATTGCAGCCAAACAGCTGGATCCATAGCTGTGCCAAAATTACTCTTTTCACACTTTCAGGTTACTTGATTAAATTACTACATACATAAAAATCCTTTCCAGAGAGTGACTAAAACATAGACAGGTAATGTTAATTGTATTATTCATAGAAGAAAAATTACATTAAAACCTCTTTGTTGAAATTTTAATATACCATTTGCTATTTTGGTAATATTTGGCTCAAGGATCAAAATGAAATCAATTATAACAAAACAATAGATCATTTTAGAATGGCTGTGATTTTTTAAGTTGATTTCAAAAAACTTACATTAATTATATCTTTTGATCCTCATAGGAGCCCCATATTAAAAGAAGGGCAAGTATTTTCCCCTTTTCATCTGTGTGTGATTAAAATTCAGGGAAATCAACGTTACAAGCAAATGCCAATATATCAATGGCACATGTAAGATGAACAATAGATCCCAACTTGTACTGCTCTGCCCAGCACTCCATATGCTACTTTTACTTTTCTAATTGTTGTGTGTTTAAAGTATGTATATTTGCATACTTTATTTTTTTTCTTTTCAAACAGAGTCTAATTGCCACCCTCGGTCAAGTGCCGTGGTATCACAACTCACAGCAACCTCAAAGTCTTGGGCTTAAGCAATTCTCTTGCCTCAGCCTCCCATGTAGCTGGGACTGCCGGTGGCCCACCACAATGCCGGGCTATTTTTTGGTTGCAGTTGTCATTGTTGTTCAGCTGACCCGGGCCAGGCTCAAACCCACCACCTTTGGTGTATGTGGCCAGCACCTACTCACTAAGCTACCGGTGCTGAGCATACATCCTTTGTTTTCTAAAGGTTCCTCTTACAGTGTGAGTTGATTAAGATTAAGAACCGAAATTCCTTCCTTCCTTCTTCTATTCTACACTAATACATGTTTGGTAGATCTGAGATTCAATTCTAAAGGCAGGATTGAAATGACCATATTAAAGATACTAAAAATGAAATTTAGAAATTTCCCCCTGTTTCATCTTCAACTGAGAGGGGAATAAAAACCTTATTTCATAATCTTAGTGTTCTTCTTTTCAAACATGGTAACAATCACACTACATATTACACAGAAAATATTAGCATGGGCAGAATGAATAGTCAGAAATCATATCCGCTAACCTTGTCTTTCAAATCAGGACTAATGTCTGTAGGGGGAATGCTTTATTGTGATAAACAGAGTCCTAAAGTATTATGCAATTGGCAAATTTTACTATGCATTATGGCATTATGAGTTTACTGTGTTTGGGTTTGTTCAAATAATTTCCCATATCTCGTAGAAATTGTATCTTATGGGATGATTTGATCTAACCACAGCTGCAGCAATATAAATTACACTTAAGACTATGCTGATTGATTATAATCAGTTGTAATCATGTCTTATAATTACATTGCATTATAGAGGCAGAGGCTGTTTAAGCCTACTCAGCACAGAGCTATATAAAGAAGATTATTTGTTACTTCTGACAGTTTCATTCAACATTCAAAATTGCCTACAAACAATACGTTTTATTAATTTTATTGTCCAGGCATTAAATAAGTTTCTTGATTCTTCCCCATAAATCAAAATTGAATTATAAATCAGTCTAAAGTATATTAACTACTACTTATACCAAAAGCATCTTCTAAAGAACATTAATAATTCAAGGTAAGTTTTGGAGTTATCAATTTTTCAAATAAATTGTATTTCAATATATGTCAAATAATCAAGTGAAATTTAGGAAGAATATAGATGAAACAAAATTGGCAAAATGTTGATGATTTATGAGACAGGGTAATGGATATATAGAGGGTTATTATGTTTTATGCTATTATGTTTAATATGAAAATGTTTGAATTTGTCCATAACAAAAGGCATACATGTGTATGCGTACGCTTTTCCTGTAATAAAGAAAACCAAGTCAACATTAAATAGGAGCCTGTGTTATCTACGTATCATAATGACAAACATATTCTTTAAAATGTAAGTATCTAGGTTGGTTTGTTTATTTCTTAGGGTAATGTGTTGCCTTTAAATTCCAAAAGGCCTAATGGACTAACTAGTTTGAAACACTCTTAACAATATTTTGTGAAATCCAAAGCCCCAGGGATCTTCTTTCAGCCTAAACTTCTCATTTCCATTTATGATAATGGCAACTTTTACCTGTGCTCTCTAAGCCACAGTAAACAGTCATGCAGAAAATATGGTGGTAGTCTCCCATCAATGTCTTATTATTAAAAGTTGATTACACTTTACAGTTAACACAGCCCCCACAGGAAGTAAATTAATATTCTCAATAAGTTGATGAAAATTATACATATATTGGAGTATAAAAAAGTTAAAAGTCAGCATCCATTTTTAGATTACTTACTGAATACATTTCTTTAGATGTGAACAACTTACTAACTTTCTGAGACAATGTTTTTATTTCTGTGTGGCTACATATAATGAATATAAACCCACTTGCAAAATTTTTAGCTATAGAGATAAGAGAGATGAATACTTATTATTTTGGACTTTTTTTCCACACAGAGCTGAGGCAAATGAGGATTGTACTATGTTTTTCCAATTGACAGTGGGGAATAAAAAATGGTATTGCTGATCTAAATCATTCTCAGTAGTATTAATACATTTCTGTGATTTTGGACTTCCTCTTACTGCTTATGTGATAAAATACCAAACAGATCTGTTTTCTTAATTTTGCATTTTATCTCAGGTATTAAAACTGAGTAAAATGGATTAAAAAAAAAAAGCAATAGTGATCATTGATTTTATATGTCAACTTGACCTGGCTACAGGATGCCCAGACAGCTGGTAAGCCATTATTTCTGGCTGCATCCATCAGGGTGTTTCTAGTAGGGATTAGCATTTACACTGATAAAGGGAATAAAGATGGAACTCACCCATGTGCGTGGGTGGGCATCTTCTTATCCCCAAAGGTTCTACATAGAAAAAAAGGCAAAAAAAGGGTAAATTTGCCCAGTCTCCTTGAGATGGGACATTCTTCTTTTCCTACTGTAACACATCAGAGCTGGTTCTTGGGGCTTTGGTCTATTGGCATTTTAATCAGAGGTCCTACCTATAACTTACCATTTCGAACTTGAACTTAATTACACCATCTTTTCATCTATAATCACAGAAGCCCATTTTTGTAATAATTTGTATACACACATGCACACATACACCCTACTGTTTCTGTTTCTCTGGAGAACCCTGGCACATGCAGATATTCAAAGAAGAACAACCAGACTTTCTATGTCTACTGTTTCAGGACACAAGTCAAAAGTAGTTTGTTACCTTAGATCCCTTCTCAGCCCTATGTACCTTACATAAAGCAGAAGGCAAGAATGACCAGAAGTCAGACTAAGTGAAAATTTATTTGAAGCAAGGCATCAGAAGGCTGTGCGAGTCTCTCTCTCTCTCTCTTTTTGGTAAAGAGGAGATGAATTCTTTCCACTTTGTGTCATGGGAGGAGAATTTCAAGGATTTATGGATCACAGAGATTGGAGACTGACAGATGACTAAAAATATGTACAGAAGAGAGGCCGTACTCTTTGCTGGGATGGCAAATGAATGGTAGTGAAGGTTAGCTGGACATGCACAGAGAGGAGATGTGTTTCCTCTGCCCTGCTACAAAACATTCCCACCCAATGAGCTCTTCTTATATTCTTATTCTCCAGAAAAACTGGCTCTCAGAAATTCTTGAGAGAGAAAATAGGGATAAAAGTAATAGCTTAAGATATGCCTCTATTGTTCTTGAAGTTATGGAAATATGGAAGCTAGATGTTGAATTTCTAAAGATATGTAGTAAACGGCTTCTGTCTGTAGAATAGTTATGAGAGAATCAAATCAAGAAGAGCTAAGAGTAATGAGAGCATATTATAGTAGTGTATTGAAAATACAATATGAAATTGCATTCAAGATTATTCAATACATGAAATTTGTATTCAAGATGTTTCAGTATTTTAACTAAATGATCAATCACTAACCTGCCACATGTCAGTCTTTAAGTGATTACAACCCCCTTTTGCCAATTTTAATGAGCCTCCTACAAAACTGCCTTGTGGGTGTACAGGCTTATCAGAAAGGCTTGTTGCATGCATCACAAGTCTCCAGGAGAGGCAGCAGTGCACACCAACAGCCCCCATCATGTCCTAATGCACGATCCAATAATACTTTCTCAGAGTATCTTGAAATAGAGACCACACTCAGGTGTAGAAACAGATGATTAAAAACCCAACATTTCCAAATTAATGTCTTAGACAGCTTAGGTTGTTAGCTTTCACATTTTTTGGAGGAAAACAGCTTTACTTTTTAAGTAACATATAAATTGTTAGTATCTGCAATTTTTAAATCTATCACTATATATCATCCTAAAAAATATTTTAAAACATGCCACATATTTACTATGTATCCGATGAAATCCAACTCACTGCTGCCAAATGAATATCTTCATGAAAGATCTGGGGCCTGAGCACCAATGGGTATCAAGTGTGGCCAACGCATAATCAAACAGTATTTGCTACTTTTTCAAATGACTTTATGAACTGAAATTGATGAGGAATATGAAATTGATATGCTCTATGAAAAACTTTAAAAATGTATTAAAATGTATAATTATGATCAAATATTCAAAAGTTATTTTATAACCTGGATTTCTTTATATTTTCAGAAGTTGGAAAAAAATCATTTATAAGGGAAATTAAACAAAATTCATTTTTGTCTTTTTATTGTAGTTAAAATTCATTTAGAAATTAAAATTCCATGAGGAGGAGACCAGGCAGATCAGATTCAATGGATGAATTTGCTTCTTTAAGTACATTTTAACAGAACCACATGAAGCACTTAATCGATACATATCACAGATTGATTACTTTATTTCCTTTCCTAGCTCTGCTGTTTTCTCATGGGGGGACCTCACCTCTTACTTATCTTCTCGAGCTTCAGATTTCTTAGATTTGGAATGTAGGTATTGATACTACACATGTAGAATTGTATGGGGATTAAATGGTCACTATATGAACTTAGACTCAGTGCCTGGTATAATAGGCATTTTATTAAAGTTAGTATCATTACTATAAGAAAACATATACTAGGAGAAAAATATACCCACGCTCACTTGCCCACACCTGTTAATGAGCTATAAAAATCACCTAATAATTGGAATGTATAAACTCACTTGAGAAATACTCACTTCTCAGCTATAAACCATTACTAGTTTTGTATAAAAGTCTCGAGGAAAGGGAAAGAAGCCTGAAGTGACTATGTTATCACTTAAGTATGCACAGTGTTACTACACTCCGTAGGAGCCCAAACTATCTCTTCCCCAAAACATCTGTGGAAGAGGTGCTGACAAGTCAAAATGGTGGCAAGAGCGGTGTGAGTGAGGATGCCTCTGGCTTCTTCAGTCCAGGTAGAATATAAATACGGTAGAATGTAATGCAGTTATGTTTGAAAGACATTTTCATATCATTGATTTTTCTCTGATAATTTAATTATAGGCACTATTTATTGGAAGAGTTTGCATCTTATTCTAGACATTTGTCCTTGCTGGGCACTTCATTATGCTGCTCTGACATTTTGTACTGATCAGTAGTAACTGATTATGACACTTTCAGGCTGATTTCATTCCTGGCAATTGTGCAGAAAACACTTTCCAGACCTGTGTGTTCAGATGACGCTACCTGGAAAGGGTGTCTCTGCTGCTGTCATGGTTTTAGACCAAGGAAACAAGTGCTCCATCATCTGATGCTCCATCATCTTGCTCATTCCGTTAGCACTGGTCCCAAAGGCAGTGCAGGATACGTACAAGAACATGGGCCTGGGATCAGGGGGCCCTCTTTTAGAATCCCAGCCCTACAGATTTCCCAACTGACTGAAGAACTGAACCTATGGAAGACTCCTTCACCCCTTCTGATGGACTGATCAGGAAAGGTTCAGTACAGAAATGTGCTAAGGGCTGAGAAAGGACTTTGTTTCTCCTTTTCACAACAGCTTTTGGGAACTTCTTGCTGAGATAGATAATTCACCATGTTCCAATGGGCTCAGACAGCCTCACTTAAACTAAAGTGGAAAACTGAAGTAATTCTTGTAATTCAAGCAGAGAAAAAGTTTAGTCCAAGCCATTTAAATATTTCAGGCAAAAGAGCTTCTTGGGCCTCAATTATGAGCGGTTGCCCTATGCTCCACTTCACCTCACATGGGTAAACACAACTCAAGTGCACAGGAGAGATTTTAATGGCCTCAGCCAGGCTAAAAGCCTAATGAAGTGGTTGCAAGATGAGAAGCCAATAAAATTTCCACTTGAAGCCAATCCATGGAGGGAACTGAAATATCACCTGGGAAAGATCGGGAGAACAATTAGATGGACAGAGAAAAGCTACTAATTGCTAATGATCAGCGAAAATACCTGTGGATGCCTGGGCTGGTGCTGTACAGGTGTGGGATTGCGTTTGACATTTGCCTAAGATTTAATGTCTGACATTTGTGTAACTTCCAATTAAAACAGAATAATGTTAATTAGATAAGAAAGAATGTGTTAGGTAAGCTCTGAAATTTTACTACATTCCTTATATACAATAAACTTCATTACTTTGACATTTAAACTATATTTTTTCTTCTGGTTCTGAAATACGTACCACAAGAAACTAATGAACATTATTATAATTCTAGCAAATTTCAAGAATGAGAGCTGAGGCAAAATACGAACATACATTCTGATATTCTGATGCTTTATGCCCATATGCAGGAATGAAGTGTGGCCAGTAGTGATTCAGTACCAGATTTCTTGTATCAGCTTCCATTCCGATTGGTCAGTACCACGGTCTCAATGGTTGGTGCTACACAGAACCAGTTGGTAAAATTTCAAATATCACCCTAATTTTTAAGTGCTATAAAACTTCTCTTTTTTCTGGAATTTATATCATATATTAAAGGATTGGGATTGTTTAAAATATGATGGAATGCTTGTTGTAAGATTGTTGGTGGCCTAGAAGCAGCCTGGCACATGTTTCTCTCAAGAAGACTGAAAGTTGCTGTCAGATGTTTACCCATGGATGGTTCTCCTCAGATAGAACATTGTAAAACCCTGGAGAAGCAAGGCAGGATATTCAAAGTGAAAGAAAAGATGGGGGGGGCAATTCACTCTGCAAGGTCAAAGGCATCTGAGGGAGGCAATGCATAGTGGGGAGAGGAGGAAGATAGAGCCGAGGGGGCCAAGGCACTGTGGCCTGAGCTGTGAGGGCGCCTTTCCACCACTGTGGAGCTCTGGAAATAGGAAGCTACTTAGAGTTTGTGCAGAGACACTTCACCAGCAAGTGGATTGATTGCAGGGAGCTACTGAGAGTCTGTGCACAGACACTGCACCAGCGAGCAGGCCCAACAGGGACCCTGTGGCTACTGAGCTCAGATTGCAGCTGATGCCATCCTCAGGTTCCCAGTGCATTCAGACTCAGCTTTGGAGTCTTCACATCTGCCACTGTGCTGACAGAACTGTGCCAAGGTCCAATGCTCGAACAGGGACCCCCCCCCCAGCATTGAACCACCATTCTAGCTGGACCTGGCTCAAGCAAATGCCCACAACCTGGTCACACATGGCCATTGCATAAATAATCTTACTTAGCTGTTACTTTGACTTCTGCAGGGAGGTCATGGGCAAGACAATCCCCTTTAACATCAGCCTCTGGGGAGAACAACTCCCCCAACTCTCAACTCGAACTTCCAAAGCTTGCACAGGTCATATAAAACAAAAGGAAAAGAAGAAAAACAAAGCAACATGATGAATACAACATTATACCACTTAGTAAATAATATTTCTGAATGTTAATGATCTGAATCATCTATGTCAAAAGACATAGTGTGAATGGATTCTCAGTGAAATACTAGCAAGCCAAATTCAACAGCACATCAAATTAAAAAAAAATCCACCATGACCAAGCAGGCTTCATGTAAGGGATGCAAGGGTAGTTCAAAATATGTATTATGCAATTTATAAACAGAGTCAAAAACAAAGACCATATTACCATTTGATGCAGAACCAGCATAGATGCTGAAACAATATTTAACAAAATCCAGTATCCTTTCATGATAAAAGCCTTCAACCAACTAGGTACAGTAAGAACATAACTCAACATTATAAAGGTTTAATATTACAAACCCACAGCCAACCATAGTGAATGAAGAAAAGTTGAAAGCATTTCCCCTAAGAACTTTGTCTACCAAGGGTGACAAATTAAGACTCTGTCTCAAAAAGAAAACAAAGAAAAAGAAAAACATGTGCTCATGGGTTTATAGAATCAAAATTGTTAAAATGTCCATACTGCCCAAAGTGATTTATAGATTTGATTTCATCAAAATACCAATGATACATTTCACAGGTCTTGAAAAATAATTCTACACTTTGTTTGGAATCAGAAAGAACCTGAATAGCTAAAATAATCTTAAGAAAAATGAACAAATCTGGAGGCATCACATTAACAGATTTCAAACTATACTATAAAACTATAGTAGCTAATAAAGTGTCGTATTTCACACAAAAATAGAAACATAAACCAATGGAACAGAATAGAGAACACACATATAAACCATCTGCCTACAATCAACTGGTTTTCAACAAAGGAGATAACATGCATTGGAGAAAAGAATCTCTATTCAATAAATAGAGTAGGAAAATTGGATAGCCACACGCAGAAGGATGAAACAGGAGCCCAACACTTCAGCATTCACAATAATCAATTCAAGATGGATATAAGAGTTACATGTAAGGAATGAACTGTAACAATTTTAGAGGCAATTGTAGGAAAATCTTTCCTAGACATTTGCCCAGGCAAAGCATTTATGACTAAGACCCAAAGACAATTACAACACCAAAATATATAAGCGAATGTAACTGGATTAAATTAAAAACTCAGTAAATAAAACAATCAATGGAGAAAATAGACAAACTCTAAAATAAAAGAAAATATTTTCAAACTATTTATCCAATAAAGGATTGATATCCATAATCTACAAAGAACTCAGACAAATCAGCAAGAAAAAAACAAACATCCTCATTAAAAAATGGACAAAGGATATGAACAGAAGATTTTCAATAAAGATGCACAAATAGCCAAGAAACAAGGAAAAATGCTCACCATCACTAATCATCAGGAAAATGCAAATGACCCAATAAGATAATAACCTTTTCTCTCTGAGAATGGCTACCACTATAAAGTCAAAACATAATAGATGCTGGCATGGATGCAGAGAGAAAGGAATGCTCCTACACTTTGGGGAACTGTAACCTTTTTGAGTACAACCTCTGGGAGAAATAGTTTGAAGATTCATGAAAGAACTAAAAGTATACCTAACATTCAATCCAGCAATCCAACAACTGGTAATCTGCCCCAAGAAATAGAAGTCATTTTATATGAAAGGCACCTGCACTCATATGTTTATCACAGCACATTTTAGACTCACAAAGATGTAGAATCAAATTATGTACCCACAAATTTATGAGTGGATTTCAAAATGTGATGTGGATACATATGTATACCTACACACACATCCCACGGAATAATAAATACTCAACCATAAAAATAAATTAATTAATGTCTTTAATGTCTTTGTAATAATTTGGCTAGAACTAGAAACCATTATTGGAATTATTTCAGGAATGAGAAGACAAACACCTAATAATTTGGAAGTAATTGATGGGCATATGTGTACACAGAAAAATGTAAAAGTCATCATAAATCAAGAAGAGGCAATAGGGGAAAAGAGGAGGGGTAAAACCTACCTAATAGGTACAATGAATACCATTTGGGAGACTGGAACACTGAGAGCCCTGCCTTAAGCATTGTAAAAGGAATCCATGTAAGACAGACATTTGTATCCCCTCAATATTTTGAATTTTTTTAAATAAATAATAATGAACACAAAGAAGATAAATAAAATATAATGAACAAAAAATCTTCCTTTAGTGGAAAAAAAAAATTTATATGGAACAATACAATAATCTTTAATTCAGTAAAATTTTCCATTTATTTTGAGACAGAGTCTCACTTTGTTGCCCAGGTTAGAGTCCTACGGCATTAGCTTAGCTCACAGCAACCTCAACTCCTGGGCTTAAGTGATCCTCCTACCTCAGGCTCCCAAGTAGCTGGAGCTACTGTGCCCACCATGATGCCTTAGGTAATTTTTCAATTTTTAGGAAAGACAGTTTCTTGGTCTTGTTCAGGCTGATCTTGAGCTCTTAAGTTCAAGCATTCCTCCTGCCCCGGCTTTCTAAAGTGCTAGCATTATAGGCTGAGTCACTGTGCCAAGCCAAATTTTTTTTCTTTTTATTGTTAATTAATTATGGTTTGGATTTTTTTCCTGTGGATATTTAATTGCTAACCCAAGCATTTTAAGTTGAATACATTTTCACTTGAAATGTCCTCATAATGTGCTTTAATAGTCAAATATTTTTATTTTGTTTTTTTAATTATCTGATTTGGTTTGTATGAATACCAAGAACTGTGACATAAATGTAAATATTGCAGTTTCTCTGGTCACTTTTGAAAAAAAATCTTTTCTCACTAATAAATTTTTTTTCTTGTTTTTTAATGTATGTTTACTAAGTAACATTCAAGAAATCTGACTTAATTTCAACTGGGGAAAAACAGAAAAAAAGTGTGAATATGATCTGTTAATTCTTAAGCTAATTTTAGGAAGAGGCCATTTTTTTGTTGTTGTTGTTCTGGAAAAATGTACTTAAAGAAAAAAGTTTTCTCCCAGTGGAAATAATAGTCACTTGCCATTGTCTGATCAATTATTCTCCACCTGGGTTTCTACACAGCGATTAGATAGCAAGAGTGTTTCCAAAATGCATCAGAGAATTTTACAGATTAATATGAGATATGTGGTTGGGAAAGAAAATAATGTACTTCAGTGATGCTCTGAGATAGGAATCAGTGTCACTGGAGCAGGTGGGAAGCTGCTTGCAGTGTTTAACTATTGCCTTGAGAAGAGGAAGGAGTCAAGACCCGAGTGGATAGTGAAAGAGTCTAAGGGCATTTCACCCATAGTTTCTACTGTCAACTCTCAAGCTTTATTTAAGTCTGAGTAAATGCACATATGCTGGGGGTAGGGGGGGTCGTAGATGAATACGTATTTATATGCACTAAAATTTGATGCCTACCTCTTGGGTAGTTATATTCTAAACAATATTAATATATTTTGTTTTCCTTAACTTAAGTGACCCTATGAAGTAGAAATTATTAGTCCCATTTTACAGGTAAAACATTGAGATTTCAGGAGTTTAAATTGCTTCTTCAAAGCCAACCAGCTGATAAATATCAAGGACAATATTTGTTTGAAGTCTACGTGCCTCCAAAGTGCATGCTCTTAATCACTGCTCACACACAACAAAGATTCTGAGACTGTCTGGGAACATTTTTCTGAAAAAAATAAAAAAAGGAAAAAGTAATACTAGTTCAGAAACATTATCTTTCTATATCTCTACATACAAAGTGGGAAAGAGATAATGCATTTTTTTCTAGGAACAGGGATTCAAGAAAGCAGAGGAGCTTAATATGGGGATAGGCATTTAAAGACTATAAAGATACCCAAAATTTAAATTGGTGATCAAAATCTCCATTGGAGGTACAGAGCAACAGGATAAGTATTATAGCTCCAAATGAAATCAGTAATATATTAATTAAATTTTATCTTTCATCCAAGAATGCACCCAGATATGACTTATTTTAGCCTTTCTTTCCAGGCACATCTTATGTCCCACATCCATCCCTTTTCAGCTTAAATTATGTTTGACTAGTTGAGAGTTTCTCAACATTGACACTATTGACATTTTGGGATCAGTGAATTTCTGAGTGTGCACCACATCCCGGGGCCATATCCACTGTTTGCCTGTGCCAGAGCCCCTCTCTCTACCTTCAGTTGTGATAAACACAAATGTCCCCTCTGCAGCCAAATCAGCACAGTTGAGAACTACTGAATTATTCAACAATGAGAAATGTGAACAATGAATAAATTCTTTTATTTAGGTTCATTTAGATTTAATAGCAAACACTTATGAAATCAAACTCTGTAGTCCTATAATGAATATTCATATAAGGTACACACACAAGCAAAACAAAAGATAATTTATAATAAAAACAACTCCATTCCTTCATATAATCAAGCATTTCTTCACTCGTTCCATGGTTTGTCCCATTCCAACCGATTTCTTTACATCTCTGGAAATTAAAATACAGAACAATAGACAAATAAGAAAATTTTGATTAAACTATTAAGGTGGAATATAACCATTCAGTAAAATATAAATCATGTCATAACCAATGGTACTAACATGTCACTTCAACATATACTTTTTCTTCAAAAATAAGTTTATTTCTTCAGGATTTAATAAGTATAAAAGAATGTATAGAGACATTTATAAAACTATTAACAGAATTACTAATTCATAAGGTATCTACATTTCTGTGGAACTATAATGGCATTTTTCCAAATTCTTTGTGACGTAAACAGATATGCTTAGAGCAATGTGAGATGGTTAGTGATATTCTCTATGGCTAAATTGCTTTAAATCCTTCTCACAGGTTATTAATAGTATTCCTTCTGCTTTGCAAGTGAGTTTTTTCAGAATTCAGGGCACCTCTGGTATTAAGCACATAACAATCCCCTCTTCCCCCTGCTATGCTGAACGTTTTTGTTAGTCTACATCTCAGTAGGTTCATCCTTTATTCTGATTTCTGTAGGAGCAGCGGTGAATTTAGCTAAAGCTTTGCAAATGGCTCTGGGACCTGGGTTTTATAGCCTTATCTATGATTTCTCCTTTGTTCTACTTGGTACTTTTTTCCTGAGAGAGTGGATTATCACTTGTAACCCCTAATTAAAGAAAATGAACCTGAAATTTAACAAACAGTTATAGAGAAACACTGAGCCTGCTTAAAACAAACAATGAGAGAAAAATATTAACTGAAATTAATTTTCATTTCTTCTTTCTGAATATTCAGAGCAATGGTTTTAAATGATATGTACCATATGATATGATGTATGCATATAAATAGTCTATTCACTGTGTCTCCTAGGTCCATTACTTAGTAAATGAAGCAAAAAATTCCTTTTAGAGTTATATTACAGGCTAACAATGAAGCATACATTTATTGAATAAGGCTCATTCTAAATATGATTGAATGCAAAATGTTGCTATTAGTTCTATTTGTTAAATATTCTATTTCTTATTAAAATTCCCAAAGATTTACATAATTTTTCCAATGCACACATTATCAGACAGGAGCTATTTCCTCCTTTATTCCAATAGAGGTCATTCTGGGTAGATCACTCAGCTCTCAGTGGCTTTGAAAGAATCAATTTCTTCTTTATATTTTAACTTAATGTATTCTGCAGAGAAGAATCTAAAACAATCCTATAATAATGCAAGCATCCTTCAGTATGTATGTGTGCTTGTGTGTGAATGAGGTGAGTTGAGGGAAAGAAAGAGAGAAAAGCAGAGAGGGAAGCAGAGGGAAAGGTGAAGCCTCATTCCCTCACTAGTAGATAAAATGAGGAGGTGCCACACAAAACACGCTGACCTTTCTAGTTGTCGCTCAGTGCATGCATTCAGTATCTATGATGGTGAGACTCCATAAAAACTAATGAATTATTTCTGATAAGCACTAACCTGCCTATACTGTGGAAACAACAACTACTTTTTGAATAAGAAAAGAAATTACTTCAAACCCAAACTTAAGCCCTGAAGGGCTTGCTCCACTGTAGTCCAAAGGATATACCATTTAATTAGATTTTTCTGGACGCAGATCATTGAACTGTTTATGGAACAGTTCAGCTTTAATGAATGGGAAAGAATCTTGCAGACAGTTTGAGTTCTCTTCCCCTAACAACCCATAGAACTCTGAGTATGATAATAAGAGCTACCACATATTCAGAGCTTACTCCATGTCTTGGGTGCTACATGCACTCTTTGTAACAACTCTGTGAATTAGAAGGAAGTATGATCACTGAAGTTACGGGAGGACAAAACCTTCCCAACCACTCATCTAGTAAGTAACAGGAGTGAAAAACCCTAACTTGGTTTGTATGACTTCAAATATTTTGCTACCAGCAAAAATGCAGTTTAAAAATTTGATGGTCAAATCTCTCTTTTCCACTAGAAATCTGGGGAAAAATTAAACCAATGAGAAATTAAAGTAGTATCCACTGCAGTTTTCATGTAGTAGCTAGAGAGGAAAAGTGTGAACAGGATTTCTTTGGTGGTTCAAAGATGGGAGAGGGAGAAGAGATGAAGAAAATTTTAAAATAGACACATAGGTTAGTGGAATAGAACAGAGATCCCAGAAATAAAGTCACATATGCACAATCAACTGATCTTTGAAAAAAATCAACCAAAAACATACACAAGGGAAAGGATACCTAATTCAATAAATGATGCTGGGAAGATTGGATAACCATATATTCAGAAGAGTGAAACTAGACCACTCTCTTTCACCATATTCAACAATCAACTCAGGATGGATTAAAAACTTAAAAGTAAGAAACAAAAGTATACAAATTCTAGAAGAAAAACCAAGAATAACTCTTTTGGACATTGTCATAGATAAAAGATTTGTAACTAAGAGTTCAAAGTTAAATGTGCCAAAACAAATGTAGACAAATGAGACTTAAACTACAACCTTCTGTACAGCAAAAGGGATCATCAACAGAGTGAACAGAAAACCTCCACAAAGGCACAAAATATTTGCCAACTGTGCATCTGGCAAAAGACATCCAGAATTTACAAGGAACTCAGTAACAACAAAAATCCCACAAATGACCCCATTAGAAAGCAGGGAAAGGACATAGACATTTTTCAAATGACAACATACAAATGGCCAATAAGCACATCCAAAAATACTCAACACCCTCATCCTCAGAAAAATGCAATCAAACCTCTTTGAGATGCCATTTTACACTAGTCAGAGTGGCTGTTAGTAAAGCTGCAAGAAGTAACAGACGTTAGTGAGGATGCCTAGAAAAGGGAATATTT
Organism: Arctocebus calabarensis; assembly: GCA_963573935.1. Taxonomy (NCBI): domain Eukaryota; kingdom Metazoa; phylum Chordata; class Mammalia; order Primates; family Lorisidae; genus Arctocebus; species Arctocebus calabarensis. Next base: position 40,832 of record CAUYON010138152.1, on the reverse strand, counting down.
ACAGACTAGCCATGGGAATGTAAATTAGTCACAGCTCTATGGAAAACAGTATGGGGGTATCTCAAAGAACTGAAAATAGCAATCCCACTACCAGTAGGTTGATACTAACCCATTTCTACCCAAAGAAAAGGAAATCATTATATTAAAAAATATAACTACATGTGTCCCTTTATTGTAGCACTATTCACAATAGCAATGATATGAAATCAACCTAAGTGTCCACCAACATATTATTGGATAAAGAAAATGTATTATACACATACACACATGTAACACACACACAAACACACCATGGAATACTACTCAGCCATGAAAAGAATGAAATCAAGGCTTTTGCAGCAATATGGATGGAATTGGGAGCCATTATTGCAAGTAAAATAAATCTGAAACAGAATGTTGAAGACCACATGCTTTCACATTATAAATGGGGCTAAATGTGCACAAATGAACATTCAGAATGGGTGATAGTGAAGACTCTGAAGAGTTAGAGGGCGGGAGTGGAACTAGAGATGAGAAATTCTGTGATGAGTACAACGTGCACTATTTGAGTGTTGGCTGCACTGAAAGCCCAAACTTTATACAGCACTATATCCAAGTTATAAAACTGTACTTGCACCCTCTAAATCTCTAAACAGAAAAATTAAAAAAAAAAAAAAAGCAGCAGCTCTGGGCTCTATTTCTGCGACTTTAGTTTCATACAGTTTAATGGAAGATGGAAAGATCTGAGCACACCCGGGCAGGAACCACTCTGGGTCTATGCCACTTCCAGAGGAATGATGCTACGACCATGAGCATCTTGACCTACTGTCATAGAGGGAAGGAAGGCAAGGACTGGGCAATGGAAGCCCTTTCTATCTTTTATTTCTCTTAGATAATATACATCACAGAAGTTATCCTGGAAGCCACCCTGGAATAGGATATAAGTGTCAGAACTAAAACTAGAGAGACTGGCACCTACTGTTCAGGGCAACAGCTTTGAAAGGGTCAGTAAATACAGGTAAGTATTGGTAGGTTCAGAAACTAGTGGGAATTTATTTTTAATAAAAAATCTAAGTGGGTTTAATCACCTGTTAGCAAAATAACTGGGTAAATTCTAACTCACAAGCCATTTCTTAATACATAAAAAAAAGAGCAAGGACAAAGAAATAGGACAGAAGTTTAAGGCAGACAAGAACCAGAAGAACTTGAATTTCAGTGAAAATAGAACAAGGCAGAATGTTCCAAATGCAACAATAACAACAACAACAACAACAAAACAACCAACAAACCAATAACAAATACAATACCTGTTAACATTGTGCATCATTTCCCAGATCTTTGGTCTCAGTCTGTCATCTAGAAAGGATTTACCCGTCGCTTCTTGGCCTTTTGGCTAAGATCAAGGGTAGGATTTACCCAAAAGCTTCAGGGCCCCTTCTGGCCACCATTAAGCTTGAGGTTACCCACGGCCAGTAGGTTTTATAAAACAGGTCAGAGATCAAAGCTCTTACCAGGAGATCACAGCTCATCTACCTCATGCTTTTAAAAATGCCTTTTTACTCCTGCGACTCCCTCAACTCCAAGTCTTGCTTCTCTATGAGCATCTGATTTCACAATTTCATTTGCCTAGGGGGTGCCTGCTCTCCTTTGAGTCCTGCACCTACCTCCAGAACACCATGTTCACTGCTATCCTGCCTTGTCTTTCTATTGTTATAAGACAAGACTTGTATGAGGACTGGGACTACATCAAGCTTGTCTCTCTCTCTCTCTCTCTCTCTCTCTCGTGTGTGTACATAATAGCAAGATGTATTCATTCCTATATTCCGCAATCACTTTTTGTACCCTTAGTTCTCTGAGCTTTATCTTTCCTCATCTGTGTAAAGTAATTGAGTCTACCTCGTGTTGTTGTAAGAATTAATTCCGATAAGATAAACACAACAGTTGGCATAGGGTAAGCACTTACAAAAAGTTTACCAGTGTAATTATTGTCATTACACTTGGCCAATCACATGTGTGTGGAAACATCAAACTCCACTCCGTGATCTTACCGTGGTCCCCTTTCTCCCCCGCCCCAAGTCAGAGTGCAGCTAAAGGGCAGGACACCTGCAGGAACAAAGGGAACATTCTGAATGTGGGGGGCAGATAATAGGAAAGCACCTTGGCAGCAGAGACAAGATTTTGTTTGTTTGTTCGACTTTTTCTTTTTGGCCTCAAGCTCAGAGTTCTTAACATAGTGTCAATGAACACCAGAGGAAATCCCAGCATGGCCCTCCTGGACGAGCTGGTGATTAAGAACGCCTGGCTCAGGTGGAGGGTGGTCCGTGACAGAGGAAAGCAGTCTTCCCAGCAGGCAGCGCCTGATGTGGGCAGCATGAGGCTGGGCACGGGAGAACTACTTCCAAAGCTATTCCTGTAATATGCCCATCCTCTCTTCCCACTTCACGTCACCCTGCACTCCTACTGTTATTTTCCTATGATTTTGGGTTTCCACTGTGTGGGGGACTGGTCTGAGAGACAGAGAAGTCTCACTTGGCAAAATTCATTACTGCCGGGCTGACAACAGAACCACAAGACATCGTGATTTTTTCCTACTCTGGCTCAGAGATTCCCTGCAAGATTTTGGCACGAGAGCCCCCTTGTGAAACTGCCAGCAATTCTTTCCCCTGTCCAGATTCTGGTTAAACCACCAGTCCCTTTTGGACCCCAGTCCCTGCACCTGTTCACTCCTGGGATACTGAACTGGGGAGACTCACAGACAAGAAATGAAAATCTTACCTTGTGTTAGTACCTCCAGTATCCCACGAAATAATTAAGGCTGAATAATTTAGTTAATGAACAAACCAAGAAAAGGAATTAATCGCACAAAAGACCGGGAAAAAGAGAGAAAATGTAACCACAAACAATTTATACGTTTATAGATAAAGAAAAAATCCTATTGTGGTTACTATGGAATTTATAACTGTGTAGTCGTCTAATTACACAGGAGTTCAAGCTTTCTTCGGTGGAGATATTGCTACTTAGCTGTCAGTAAGAAAAACCCAGAAATCTATTAAAGTAAGAAAACATGAGAGGAAGGCAATAAATTTCTTACCCATTTAAGCTCTGTGAAACTCAAAGACTGAAGCAAAAAGACTGACCTTCTACCAGACTCTTCGTCTGAGGGTTCTTAAGTGTGAAAAAAATTAATGCCTGTATCTTCTTCTAAATGCTTTCATATTAAGAAAGAGGCATCTCTGAGTGGAGAAAGAGTTTAAAGTCTCAGGTCTCTGATAGAGGAAGCTTTCCCCCATCTTGAGAGCTTAACCCTGGGAGCAGGATGCTGTAACCTCGTGCCTCATAAAACACCAGCAGTAAATTCGGGGTGAGCTGGTGAGGACGGACTCAGATGCCTCCCCATCCACGGATTTAGTTTAAAATGGAGTCCAAATGATGTCGTTAGCGATTGTATGAAATGTGAGAGAGAAAGGCTATTTGACCTGATCTTCTGAGCGAGATAGAAACAAATCTCTTCTTTGAAACCGCATTAACCCGGAATCCATTTAATAAATTGCTTCTTTCTAGTGACCCGAAAGAGTTAAGATACCTCTAAATAGAAGCTGTTCTTGACTTTCCAGGCAGCAGGAGGTGAGATGAGTTACTGGAGGAAAATGAAGTTCAATCATCCGGCGGGTATTCGGATCACCCAATGCATTCCAGTGATGAATCGCACTTTATAACATATGCTTATTAGGGCAATTGACACAGATATAAAAGATATTAGCCATCTAAAGGGACCTGGAAACATAAGGCTAGTGTAAAAATAATTACTGAAAATAAGGTGAGATAGTGAAACAAGCTGCACCAAAATCTACAAGTGCATTTCTATTAAGATAAAATCAGAATGCACACATATTTCTTTCTTTGATCTCTTCTAAGGCCTGGACCACTGTGGAAAGAACCACATCTGTAGCTTATCTTTTGATGACATTTTCTTTCACATGCCTAAAATGATTGTGAGGACGTCCTATTATCGTTGGATTATTTCTAGTCTTTTTTCCAAACCTATCTTTTTAGTATAAATTAAAATAGAAAATAAACTAAACCTCTTTCAGAAGAAATCTATACAGTCATAATAGATAAAATATTTTGTAACACATTTCCTCATTATATTCATTTTATATCCCGATTAGTCTAAGGAAATTTCATATCATACATAAACCTAATTATGAGGAACTTTTATGTTAAATGAGAGTAAATATATTTTGATAAACAATATTCATTGCTTACATTACTATTCCATATAATCTGTAACATGATGGATTAATAAAAATGTTTATTAAGACATTTTATTAAAAAAATTTCACAATGTTGAATATATATATATATATAAATATATAACTCAGTCCTTCAGCTGTATTATTAGTGTAGTTAGCCAGAAACTATATTAACTGTTTTTTAGCAGATAAGAGTTAATGGGCAGATAATAAATACCTGGCAGTAGTCTCTAGCATATAGTATAAGTTCAATAATCATATCTCTTACACAGGACATTTATTGGTAAGAATTAATGACAAGAATTCTTGTAAAGAACGATGTCCTTTATTACCTCATAGGACACAATATGCTCTTCTTATAGTAGCAGTTTGTTCCTTGGGAGAACATTGCCATCTTATAAACACTGGCCTCATTCCCAAGTATCTTTCAAACTTCAGGAAAATACTCATACACAGGTTAACTGTTTAATATGTGGCACTTGAATTGAGTGAAGGACTTGTCAACTTCAATGCCTATGGTTTCAGGATCTTTAGTAATCATATACCTGGAAGAGCTCTGTAGTTTCCATGTTAACTAGTTGGTTAAAGAATCCAAAAGACTTGTGGGTAAAATGATGTAGAAAATTCTAAATCATAATCAAACAATACAATTTTATTTCTGACTATATTTTTGCAAGCCCAAAATACAACTGATTTTCTTTTAGAGTGGTTATTCTCAGAAATGTCATTTTTGGTATCTTTTCGAAGTTAATATACATATGTCTCTAAACATGGAACTCTGGGTCAGCTTGTATTTGAAGAACTTGGGATTAATGGTTCTTATTGTTATTACTGATATTATCACTATTATCTTGCTGAACATGAACAAGCTAATGGAATACATGCCTACCCAAGTAGTTATTAAGTTCATTTTAGAACTGGAGTGTAAGGGAGCTATACTGTGGGGGCTGCATAAGGTCTTTTGTTCTCATACTTTATAAGATGATCTAGAAATGTTATTACTATGTTTGCACTTTAACTTACAGATCCATTAGTTCCTTTCACTATGCCTTTAACAACCCTGTTGGGCCATTTTATTTCCTTACCTGAGCCTCAGAATATTTGATTTGTTTAGCAATGACTCTTTATACTGTCACAATATTCTATGGGAGTATTGGTGAGGTATTTGACTGTGGTGCTATTCTGAGCTCTTCAGTAAATATTATAGATTATTTAAGCAGTTTTTATATATTACACATATTTGTACATTTTATGTGGTTATACATATTTATAAGTTTTTTAAAAAATCATTTTGTTTACTTGTACAGTTCAAGTTTATTGGGAAATATATATCTATGAATGTTTTAAACCTGAAGTAGATTATATGAATACTCATTTAGTTACTTAGCACCAAACCTTTGGAAATTTCTGTGCCATCAATAATTGTACATTTTATTTGTGATAAACACTTTGCAAAGCTCAACTTTGTAAATTATAATCTCTTTTCAAATAATAATAAAATTTCTAGATGATAACTTACATTTTGTTTTTAGAAGTCATTTGGGAACTTTCTTTTAAAAAGCACATAAGATAGGGATAAAATCACTTCTAATTAGAAATAATTCAAAGTTACTGGAAGGCAGGGACTTTCAAAATGTCTCGTCTACTTCTTAAACCATAAGCAGAATGCTGAGCTGCATTCATTTATATGAATATTTATTATTTACCTCCTTTGCTACAGGTAACTATGTTGGGGAAAATGGAAATATAAAAAAAAAAAATTCATCATTCTCCAGCTGTTTGTGTTAAATAAAGTTAAATTGTCTCTTAATTTGACTCATACTATCATAATATATAATGCATGTTAGATTATAACACCTATAAAAACTATAAAATTTAAAGGTATTTCATTGCTACCTGACAAGGTCTGGAGGAATGTGTTACTTCCGTTAGCATTGTTCTATCTTTTTTTTTTTCTATTCTCCATAACCAGTTCTCATTATTCATTATCTTCAATGCCTTACTTCTCATTTACGAGTTAACATAGTCTTAACTGAATTCCACTCAGCACTTCATCAAACAACTTTAAAGTTTCCAGAAACTTCTAGGTTACTAAATCCAATAAACACCATCTCATTTCTTCCTTGGCCTGCCAACAGCTGTTGACACAACTACTTTTTTCTTTACCCATTGCTGCCCTTGATTTCTATAATACCATCTCATCCCAGTTGTCCTTCCATCTGTTTACAGGCTGCTATTGTCTCCTTTGCATTTTTATTCTCTTCTACCAGCTACTAAAACACCTCGGTTCCTCCACGCTTTGTCCTAGGCCTTTTTAGTTCTCCATCTACTCTTTTGGTTCCTGCATATAGGCGTGATACAAAGGTCACTCAAATAGTATGTCAAGAAAGAATTAAGTATTACCTCTATGATTATCAACTCTACCAACCAAGACTTCTTCACACATTTTCTTCCTTAGAAAATGGCACCATTATTTACTCAGTTGCTTCATCAGAAATCTGTGAATCTTTCCTTTTTTTTTTTTTTTTTGAGACAGAGCCTCAAGCTGTCACCCTGGGTAGAGTGCTGTGGCATCACAGCTCACAGCAACCTCCAATTCCTGGGCTCAAGCCCTCCGCCTCCCAAGTAGCTCGGACTACAGGCGCCCGCCACAACATCAGGCCATTTTTTGGTTGCAGCCATCATTGTTGTTTGGCAGGCCCGGGCTGGATTCGAACCCGCCAGCTCATGTGTACGTGGCTGGCGCCTTAGCCCGTTGAGCCACAGGTGCCGAGCCTGTGAATCTTTCCTAACACCTGACTCTCCCACATTCTCATTTCTAATCCATCTCCAAACTCTCATTATAGGACAGCAAGAGTATCTAAAGCTGAAGGACCTGTTAAAAGAAATTATTCATCTATTTGGATTGTCTTCTTTTAATCATCATGGGACAGTAGTGCCACATTTATGGCTCAGATCACACAAGATGTATCTCAGTCCAGTAGTGTAGCTTTAAATCTCCATACAGCCTGGAGGCCACAGTTAACTATAAAAAGGAAGAAAAGAAAAGAAGAGAGAGAGAGAGAGAGAGAGAGAGAGAGAGAGAGAAAACCTGGAAAAATAAATCACTGTAAAGAAGACTTTGTATAAGATCCATCAGGAAACCAATCTGAACAGGGGTAAGGCATTCATATTGCCCTCCTGCGAGAAAGAGTGGCTCCTAGAAACAGGCTCAAGTTGAGTATGTTTAAAATTTTATATGGCAGACCCTTCCTGTGTTCCAGTTCTATGTTAAAGGACCCTAACATCTCACATGTTTGACATTAACTGACGTTGGTGAGTTTACTTTTAGCAGATTGCAATTCCCCACAGATGTTCCATAACATCACGTGTGGTCTAGAGGAATCATCCATCATGTCCTTAACTAACTAAAACCCCAGTGGAAGGAGCCCTAGGAAGTCCTACCAGTGACCTGCTCCTTTTTCCTGCTAGTAGGAGTTAAACCCTGGATTCATCATAATTTAAAAAAATCGGCCCCATCTGACTCTGCCCACAAAGTGACACTAGGAAGTCACCCTGATCCCTCCCAAATGGACAAGTGAACCACTAGTGGGTCTTAAATATCTCTTCCCAGAAAAACAAAGATAAGTAGGTATCTTCTGGTCTTTAATAGAATTTAACTGAAAATATATTATTTAAGATTATAGCCTTTACTTCAAGCACCATAAGATTCTTACTGTCATCATTGTTTTATGCAAAATGGTGGGCTATCTGTCCCTCCCATCTTTCCCTACTAGATGAATTATTCATATACTTATTGTATTATTGCTTTGGTGATTGCTACTACTGAAATTATTTTCATTTTAGATACCGTGCCACACGAAAATATTTGTCTCCCTTTTTTTAGACGCCCTTGAAGTTCACTTAAGATGTCTCTCTTTACGGCTATAGCTTTATCTTCCTGCCCTTTCTTCTTCCATCCCAGAGCCCAGCATGTTGTGATAGCACCATAGTCAGACTATCTCAGACTATATCAGAGTATCTCAGAGTATCTGACAGAGGAAATCTGTCAGACTTTGGATTTGCCAAATCCAAAATGTGCTAAAAATTAGGTAAATAGCAAACTTAGCCAATGGTAAACTTTGGCAAATGTTTATCTCCCCCACTCTATTTGAGATAAACATTTACCACTAGTAATACCTGTCACAGGTTGCCTAGCTGTTCCCAATGCCACTGCACATGCCACTGACCCCCTTTACTGCACACACTAATCCAAGATCACTATGCCTTGCTTCAACCTGTCTAATGTTCTTGGAAACAGAGACCTTAAAACTGCCCCTGTCCTTGGCCTATTGAAATAAAAAATGTAACCCACACCAAGTGCAGAATTATTTCAGGAATGTGTCTTATTACACTACCAACTTCTGCTTTGTGGGAGCTTATAAGAATCATGATCCCTTAACTCCACATTATTCATTATCCCCATGAACGAGTCCTGAGCACTCCTTGGGTAAACTTTTGTTTGCAGCGTGGGGTCAGAGCATCCTTTATAAAAATGTTCCCACACCCGTCTTGACAGTCTAGATATAGAATGCTCTTGGTTGTTAGCATACATTCGACTCCTTTTTTCTATCCTTCCTAACAGTGAAAGACTCAGCATTCCCCTCAGAAAGAAAGAGAAGATTGTAGGAAGGATACAGCACACTGGATAGCAAGGCCTTCTGGTGTATTTGCTCCTCACTATGAAGTTTATGTCAACAGAGACAGGATCAGACTAACTACTACCTTCTGAAAGCATTTCAAGCTTTCAGAAACAGTTGTCGTGTACTAACTGTGTGAGAGTCACTGTGTCCTGTGCTATACAAGGGCAGATAATTTATTTGGCATATTTCCTTCCCTCAGAGATGTTTCAATTTAGTGAGAGAGACAAGATGTGTTTATGAATAATTTAAGAGAGTAAATAATAAGAATCATTTATTGCTACAAATAATAAAAGCCTTAGGAGTTCAGAGGAAGGACAGGACACATGTGACTAGGGTGTTAATGGCCATGTAAATTGGAGCTCAGAGGTTAAATGAGAACTTAAAAGAAAATGAGAAGCATAAAAAGAATAGCATGTTAATGATGTTAGCAGTGGACTGATGTCTTCTGGACTTAAAAAGAGCCTACAGGACTGGCTAAGTATTTTAAAATAGTTTATCTCTTTTTCACAGATCAGAAAGCAGAACATTTTAAAAGTAGAAGAGAAAATAATGAAGTTCATCATTTAGGAGTAGAGGAATCTTGGGGGAAAGTAAAAAACAAGATAAAGAAGTTAGAAAAAGACCTTGGACAACGTGTTCCACGAGCCTTGGATGCTGGATGGTCATAGGATACGTAGAAGCTCACACTTGGATAGACCATATTTCTGAGGGCTTTGTAGATTCTACCATTTATGTGTCCATAGAAATTGTGTAGAGTTGAACAAGGGTTCCCAGACACTGATAGGGACCAATGTCAGTCTTCAAGGGCAAGGTTTTCTGTGTGTCCTTTAGCAAATTGTTCATTATCATTTGCCACAAATGCTACTTGAGTCCAAGTTGTCATGGGGGCTACTCTTGAAGTATGTTAATCAGGACTCACAACACAGAGGATGGCTTGACAGTCTGGAATCTCAGCAGCTCCCTTGGTAATGGAGGAAAAGCTTCATTTTAATGCTAATGAACACAATTCTTCTGTCACAGAGCTCAGAAAAGTTATAAAAGAAAAGATTCTAGTTACTGAAAGGATGAACTATATCAGATCCAGGAAGGTAACCCTAGACCCCATTTTAATATCATTTTGCACAGGAAATAATTCTATATGGTAGAAAAGCTGTAAGTTTGCTTTCAAGAGAAACAGAGAAAAGAAAGGAAAGACTGTTCTGTTATTTCAACTGGAAGCTTAAAGTATTTTGAATATAGATACCAGCCACAGAAAATATGTCCTCTCTTCAATCTTAGGAATTGTTCTGTCTTTGGAAAGTAGAAATGCGTTATTCCTCATAGAGATATTTTAAAGTTCATTTTCTCAGAAAATGTACCCATGGCATTTTAAGGATGTGAATTTACCTAAATTTTAGCACATTTATTTATTTATGTATTTGCTGGAATGCATAAATGGGTACACATTTTATATAATCTTTAAATACAGTGAAAGCAAATGTAGAAAATGCTCCAAACCTTTAAATTAATTTTATATTCAATAACTGACCAAAAATGTAAAATGCCATTCATGTTTACTAGCTATATAATGTAATTTCAATCAAAAGAAATTACTCTTTCACAATTTGATTTTAGGAGCGTGCTAGATCAATGTTATTGACTTAGGAGATTCATTCATTATTTATTTTAAACTTTGTTTATTACCCAAGTTTCATATAGAGGCTAATTATTTAGATGGAAAACTGCAACTGTCTAAATTAATATTAGCAAAATTGAGCATTTACCCTGAGGCAGCAAAATTAGACTTTGTCAGGAAGCCAATCTGAGGTTGTATGCAACAAATGCTTAAAATTGGCCATTAAAGGGAAATAATCTACAGCTATTATTTCCCACTAGAGCATAATTAAATACAAATAATAAAGGCTGCATTGTCTCTGAAGTCCTACATTTTCCCTTTGCAGAAAATGGATTCATGAATGGCAGCTGTCAGAGGCTCTTGGCTTATTGACACCAAGCAGTTGAAAGTTTCTAATTTTGTAGTCCCTAAAGAAAAAGCCCTTTCTACTGTGGAATCACCCTTGACTATGGCTACATTCAGTGGCAACTCAACAAAGACACAGCTTTAAAACAGAGCTAGATAAACAAAGACTGTAGACAAAAGAGGTCACATTATGAACAAGCTTCCTTTCATTCATGAAAGCTACTTTTAGGACTGCCGAGCAAAATCAACAGAGGGTTGTTATCGGTCCCTCTGAAAATTAGCTTAGAGGGCTGGTGGGTCACAGGAGGATAATCACTCAAACATTTTTGACAGCAACTCTCATCACTAAAATCTATTTCCTATTCGTATACTGACATTTATGAATTCATTTAATGACTCAAAAATATCTTCCAGGTAATTTTTTTTTTAACTTCTTATTACAAGCATGTGAAAAACTATGAGCTCTAGAGTTGGAGTAGGAACAGTAAGGGTTTAATACAGCTAGCTGATAGGCATTTATTCTTTTACTCCATGTAAAAATATATTTTGGAGTGTATTCTGTATGCCAAATGTTATATTAGGTATTGACATAGTATATATTATATGAAGGTAATACAGAGTATGTCCCTCTAGGTCCTCAGAAGTATCAAATAGATACATATTATGTAGTGAATATTTGACAACATTTTTACGAGCCCTGTAAAGAGTATATGCCTACATCTCTCTATAAAGCTGTACAAAGTCATGCAATTGAGAAAAAAATAGAGGAACTGTTACATAACCTCAGGAACAAATGTTTATCATCAAATAACCAAGCAATTATTCATAAAATAGCAACATAGAGTTTATTTGTTTTAATGATAGAAGAATACAGTAAGTAGATCTAAAATTTAAAAATCCAGTGGAATATTGTCATGAAAGGTTTTCTGCTTTTTTTCTCTTCTACCTCTTTCTCCTTTTCTTTTTCCCCATCTCCTTTTTTTTTTTTTTTTTTAGTAAGAATGCTTTCACTCAATTATGCATCAGACATAGTTTTAATCACATGTCATACATTCTCCTTTTACTTTGGAGAAATAAATTAGAAATAACATAATTTTTTATAAAGGGAATACAAATGTTAAAATATTGTAGGAATAGAGGTGTACATGTATTCATAGAGGTATTCTTATATAAATATCTTAAATAAGTTAATTTGAAGACAAAACTATCATTGAATTTCTTCTTAGCTATTAGGGTAGACTTGATTTCACACCGAGTGTATGGATGGACATGCATGGCCAAGTGCATAAATAGATTGGAGACAGATGAGCTGTGCCTTTTCTACATACATATAAACCGTTTGGTCCCTCTCAGGAGGTTTGTAGTTCTTTCCAAATGATTGTTCTATGTTTGAACTATGTTTGATAGTTCTTGACAAAGAGCTTCCCCCAGCATAATGCATATTCCAGCTATTTCTGACACTTCAGTTTCTCTCTTCTTTCATTTTCAGGTTTTCTGATTGCCCCAGTTGACCCTTAATCCCTTTTTCTGTACACATAAAAATAATTATGGGGAAAAAACAAATATGTATTTTATAAGACCACTTAAAATGTCTCTCAAGTGAAAATTCTTAAAACCACATTGAGTGTATCGTTTATATAACCCATTCTTAATTCTAAGACACTCAAACCTGTTAGAATTTGACCTACTATTTTTCTTAAGGCAGGCTTTCTTGAATAGGTTTTATACTATTTGAAAGAAGCAAATTCTATAGTAGGCAAATCTCTTCTTTTTCCTAATATGCAAGCCATTTCTTTAGGGATTAACTATAAATTAAACAGGGGCATAACAATTTTAGAGTCCTGTTTCATAGAAATTTCTGCTTCCACAGGTGCCAGGTATAGGGGATCCCCAATTCTGATGCATTAATGGTCAATGCAACCATTAATGGTCACTGAGACCAACTCAGATAATATCCCACTTGTTGCTTTTTTGTACATGTTCTAGTAGTGCCTGAGAAACTATGGAAAACACAGAAATACGATTTCAGACTGAGATAACGGTGATAAAAGAAGGTCTGACATAACATGACAAGAATGAGCAAGGTCGGGTTCAATTCTAATAATGTATCCCACACTTAAAGAATTAGGATTCATTCTTAGGAGCACTTTAAATAAAAGATAATCTATGCACAAAGAATGATATTGGATACTGAATTGGCATTAAAAGGCAATCAAAAACCTCAACCTTTTTTTCCCTTTCATGGACAGATATATAAAATTAAAAGCCTAAAAAAATCAAGACATGTATAAAAATTTTTATATTAACGATACAGCAAAAAATGAATGCCATGAATTGTGGGAGTCATGAAGGATTAAGAAGAGAATTGGTTTTGTATTGGAATACTTCCGAAAGAATACTAATTTGGATTCCTAATGTGAATATTGGTCGGTCTGTATCTTAATTATTGCCATCAATATACTTTTAGTAAATGTTGAACAAATTGATCTGTGGTTGACAGAAAAATAATACTGAAAAGCATCATGACAATTAAAGAATCATTAACAATTTTCAACATGTCAGATATTTGAAATGGATTCCCCTGGACTTACAATCATTCTTTAGCTGTCTATATTAAAATTTAATAAATATGGCAAATTGGAAAAAACATTAAAAACTTCTTTGCAATAGTTTTAAGGTCAATGATATATACCAACTAAGTGGGCTCTGTTTTTTCAACAGAAAATAATAGCTTCTTTATGGGTTAAATTTTAGCAAATACATTATCTAATTACTCTTTGCCTTCTTTTGAATTTTAATGAAGGATTCTAGTAAACGATTATCAGTCAGAAGGAGTTTGAAAGGCAAATTGATCAATGTGATTGGCCAATGTATTTGACATTCATTCTCTACAAATATTCTGCTGCAGCAATTAAAATGGCATCAGCCATAAAAACAAATCCATAATTTTGAAATAAATCCAAAACCATACATTTTTCTGAGGAGCAGTAATGACTTCAGTGTAGGACATTTCCTGAGGATTATTGGCTGATACAAGTATGCTAGGGTCTTATTTTGAAAAACCCTCAGATTTTCCCAAGCAGTCATTATAATCCTAAAATAGTCCCACATGTTCATTATTTTTTACTTAATTAAGTTTTTATATTGGGAGAAAATCATAAACAGTAGATATGTAGTAATATATAGAGTTAAATTTTTTGTTTATGATATTTTTTTCCTTGAATTTTACAAATGACACACAACAGAAATTCTGTTCCTAATAATATTAATGCCTGGGGGGGACCTAGCATCCCCCTGAAATAGATAATTGTATCACTTGTTTCTGAAAAATCACTATGTTATAGCATTGAAATATTGAATAAATGTAGGTTCCATACACACTAGAAAAAAAGGTGAAACCCATATCACATAATTAAAATAATGTGCTTGTAAATTTCCAAAAGGTTCTGAGGTGAGCCAAGATAATTACTTGATAATTTAAATGTAGATAAGTAAAATAAATTTTTTCAAAAATTCATATTTTGTTGTTTAATTTTGGCACATGCCTTCAACAAGTGCTTAGCTCATTCAGTCTTTCAGGAAAGGAAGAGGTCCCTAGAAAAAGGAAAATTAACAAACTTTATATTTATTATATATTTTTATATTTGTATATCAACACTTAGTGAAATACTACATAATATTTTATAAAATTTTGCAATGAACACTTTGTAAATAAAGGTACATTTAGCTACAATTTCTCATTGTCCCTGTGTATGTACGGTAACCTTTGGGACACCAGCAGAATGACCAAGTTGGACGACACACACATGGAATATTTTTCCCCTGAGGGAGCCATTTCTCCACTATCCATATACCATTAGCCAGTTTTCAAGTATTCATATAAAGAGAGGAACTGAGGTGTAGTGGTTAAGTCTCTGTAGCTGGCTGAAATGGGTTTAAAGCTTTGCTCCTCATTTCCTAGAGGATGGCATGGACAAATTGACTTAATCTCCCTTTGCCTCATTCATTTTCCTCATCTTAACCACAGGAATAGCAATATCCCTACTTGATGTTGTTGCTATGAGGTTAAATGAGAAATGCATGCAGAGGGCTTAGAACAGGCCCCAGCCCATAGACAACACTCACAGACTGCTAGCTGTTATTATAACACCCAAATGTATTCTATTCTGTAAATTCAGAAAGTTTGTCTGCATTGCCACTGCTACTAACACTTCAGTGAATTCAAATGAAGAACTGGGGAACTGACGTTATCACCCAAACTTAGGAGAAACTTGCACCATGCCCAGAGAGGGACCTCCTAATTAGCAGTTGATGTCATTTCAGGAATGATGGGTATAGGAAATACAAGTTGTTACTGAATCATTGGTAAAAGTGCATTATTTGAGCTGTAACAGGTCTGTCACTGTTGGTGCTGGGACTGCCTTGTCTTCTGTGGCTCCTGCTGCCTGGTCTTCCTGGGTGATTGATACAGAGAAAGCTACTTTCCAGCTGAAGGTCAGAAGGAGAATCGCCTCCCAAGGGTTATGTAGCGGAGTCTGTAGCCCCAAGTGTTGCAGCTGCACACACAACAGCTAACTCCTGGGCCTTCTAACCTGCAGATGACTGTAGCTGGGCCCTGCTGTGGTCCAGGGCAGCACAGACTCCTAGCCTTTAGGCCTAGTGACTTTAAGTCTTTTGGCTTTTTGGTTGAAAGAGCCCTGGAGACAGGATAATGAGTGTTTGCTCAAGTCTTTTACTCATGGAAGTCTTATTTCATCTTAGAATGGCTATGCTTACATTCTCACTTTTATCTTTACAAGTTTGGTGTTAAGAGAGTAAAAGCAAAAGCCTTTGTTAATGTTCTTTAATTGAAACCTGTTCCCACCAAACTTTATAAAGTTGTGAAGGCTTTGATTACACCTGGAATGTTTATTTTTATTCAATGTTTTATGTAAAATAAAGACGTGTTGATTCAAATTGATAAATACTCTTATTAATTTCTTAACATACCTTCTCAATAATTATGGGCTTGTTTATTTAGAAATAAATGGTGGGTGGTTAAAGTATTTCTTCCTTGCAATTTACCATTGTGTGTTACAAAAAAAATTTCCATTCTGATTTAATTTACTGTTATTCCTCTATCCACACTTTACTTTTTCTCCCCCCCCCAATCACTGCTGCTCTTTCAGTATGTGAAGATAACACTGAAACTAAGGATAACTATATACATTTAAATAAGTCTTACAATTTACAAAGTCTTCCCATATACATTTTCTCATTTGAGTTTTACAATGGACATTATCATAGTTTAAGACTGTGGAAACTGGGGTATATGCAAGTAATTTCTTGGAAATGGATTACAAAGTCTATGATGCAAACCTCTACAATACCACTATTGGACTCAAGGCAAGGAGGCCTCACTGAACAGAGATAGACATTCAAGTCAGAAATGCATGGGCCCAAAATCTGGTTCTGCCTTTTACTAGCTGTATTAGGGTGGCCAACCATCCTGGTTTATCATGAGCCTAAAAGTAGAAGACCCAGGTTGTTAAACAGAAGTGGAGTTTACTAGAAACTGTAATGGTAAACAACAGTAAGGGATAACTAGTTGGTAAGAACAGTCAGCAATTATTTGCTTGCCTGTATTCTCTCCTTTATGACATTCCAACTACTGTTCAAATCAACCAAAATTTCCCATTGAACCATATGAAATTTCAAATTCTGAAAGAAAAAAATGATCATTTATCAACAAGTCCATATAGTTTAGACTTACAGAGTCTTGACCCTATCATATTCTTTCATTCCATTTTCTTTGGTTGTTTTTTCTTTAGGCTTTGATATATTTTTAAAATCTATTTTTGAATAGGTTACATATATGGATTTTATATAAATATACATGGTTCAAAATATTACAAAAAAATTCAAGACTTCAATAATCCTTGTTCTCTAACGGTTCAGTTTTCTCTTCTTGAAGCAAACTGTGATAGAAGATACTCAAAATTCTTTCCAAGGATGTTTTATTCATTTTAAGACAATATATATAATGTATCATTTTTACTTATCTAATTTTTTTACTAAATGTTTGCATAATCTTTTCATACCATACTGTTTCTTTTCCAAACAAGGCAAGAAGTCCTCATTGACAATTCTCACACACTATATGCAGTGGGTGAAGGGAATTGCCCCAAAAGAAAATTGAGGTCAGGTGCCTTGGCTAACACCTGTAATCCTAGTATTTTAGGAGGCTGAAGTGGGAAGATTGCTTGACGTCAGGAGTTCAAGACCAACCTGAGCAAGAGCATGACCCCCATGTCTACAAATGATACAAAAATTACCTTGATGTGGATGCATGTGCCTATAGTTCCAGCGACTTGGGAAGCAGAGGCTGAGGCAAGAGGAATGCTTGAGCCCAGAAATTTGAGGTTTCAGTGAGCTATAACGATATGGCTATACTCTAGCCTGGGTACCCAAGTGAGCACCTGTATCTCACAAAAAGGAAAGAAAAGAAAATCAAGAAAAGCAAAAACAATAGATGTCAACTCATTGATTAATGGCTCAAGGCTGATATAGTAGCCCCAAAATCAGTGCTTCCAGAACATCTTTAAAAGCAAGTTTACCTAAAATGCTACATGTATCACATATTCTTATACTAGACTTTGAGCTTTTAGCAGGCAGAGAAGCTGAATTTGTGTATATTTAGTTTTTAACAAGTAGAAGGCATAAATATGATTTGAGGGCACAAGCGAATATGTTGCTATTGTAGGGACTGGTATTCAATATAATAAAATTTATAGGCTATTGGTTAGGAACTGAACTTTTACACTAGACCCCAACAGACCAAACCAAAATGGAGTCACTTGTGGTAAAGTCCCATGTCACTCAACTTTGCTTATCTGAACTTCTGAAAAATTAAGAGAGAAAGAGAACATAGGCCACTGTTAGTTGGCATGATAAAGAAGTTCCCCTGCCTTAATCTTTACAAAAGTTCCTAGCCCAGGCTATCCACTAATATCATAACACTTAAATTTAATTAAGGAGGAATACCCAGAGCATTATGCCAGGAAATGCTACCACTGACTGACAGCTAAGTCCTCAAACATACCAACACACTCTTCACTGAAACAAGATTTTGCATTTTGGGACTCAATTTTGGGGACTGATATGATCTGAAGGACCTCCAAAATACTTATAATCTCCAAAATTCCTATATTGAATTCTAATTACCAAAATGATAGTATCAGAAGGCAGGTTGTGGGAGAAGTAAGTAAGTCATGAGGGTGGAGCCCTCATGAATGGGATTAGTACCCTTATCAAAGAAACCCTGTCCCCTTTCCTCATGTGAGACCATGAAGAGAAGCCATCTGTGAACCAGGTAATGGGGCTTTATGAGATCCTGATAGCATCTTTATCTTGGACTTCCCACCTTCCGGAATATGAAAAATAAAGTTTTTGTGGTCTATAAGCCATTCAGTCTATGGTATTTTTGCTAAAGCACCCTGAGTAGTCTGAGTCAGTTACTGGCTGAAAGAAAGGCACTACCTAAAGAGGGAATTGAAAATATCCTTGATTGGAGGCTAGCACTGGGGTTAGGGGAAACTCCCCCTTCACCTTGGAAAGTAGATTAATAAGAGAAAGAGATTTCTTTACTGTTTCCACAGAAGAATCATGAAGTGATTACTGGATACCCAAGGATTCCAGAAATTTATGTACTATATTATATTTAAAATGACTTGGGCCAGGTCTGGTTGCATTCTTGATCTTCTTCCTGTAATACAATGAGATAACCAGGGAGGGGAAGATAAGTCAATTTTTCTTTTTGACGAGTCTGTTTTGTTATAAGGAAAGAGGAAAAGTCCCTTTCAAGGCCTATTGATCCCAAGGCCCTTAATTAAAAGTATTTTTTATACCAAAGAGTCATATTTTGAGTTGAAATTTCCTGGACTCCTTCATTAGCCATAAAAAAGAAATATATAAAGTAGAAAAAAAAAAAAGAAATGAAAAGAAAAACAAGCTGTACCAAGTTTCTCTACATATGGTAATTATAAGTTTCATTTAAATTATTATTGGCCTCAATATCTGTACCTATAAACTTCAAAATTTTACTAAAATTAAAGGGCTTAGTAAACTGGGAACAATTATGTCAATAATTGTGTTCTTCACAATATCTAACATACACCTTGCATATGTTATATATTTTAGAATCAAATTTAGATTCTAATTCTTTTTTAAAATTTAAGTCTTCTGGCTCAAATTTTCTTACCTACCTAGTTTATGTATTTATGTCAACATGAAATTTTAAAGTGATATGAATGGAATCAGGAGGTTTATTTTCCTTCATTGAGACACTATCACATCACAAATACAGAGCTTTCAGGATCCACGGTTGTGTTTGTCTCACTTCAAACTCAACCTCAGTTCCTGGTATGTTCTCTTTCAGGTCGTTAGGGCAAGTTAAATATTTGTTAAATGGTGATTGAATTAATGGCAGATTATACTTAAAAATTAGAAGATGTCCATCTATTATTAGTCAAAACTTGGAAAAGCAGACTGAGTCTATGAAGCCTCTTGAAATCAAACTCTGAGTTAACGTGTCCAGCTATTTTAAAGTCAACTACCCTGAACCAATAGAAATAAAAACCAAATAACCTATTTCATGAAGAAAGAAAAAATCCTAACAACAAATTAGGCTTTATGCCCACATGGCAGCCCAGAGTTTGGCCCATTTCTTTATTTACATATATAGGTATGTAATATGGATACAAATGTAATTTGTCCAGCATGATACTGAGCACCTACAAAAATACAGATTACTATTTGCTGAATTAAAATGATAACTGCGTAAGTCCAACCGTAACTATTGCTGTGAGCTGCAATTTGCCTGCTCTATAATGTCAATGAGGCATCTGGTTCCTGCTCTGTCACTTTCTTCCTTAGGGCTTCAAAATGAAAACTATAGAGGAAAAGTAAATTCATTATATATATGGCTAGAATAACAAGTAAGCTGTATAGGTTCTGAAACATATTTCTGCAGCTTCATAAATGGCCTGTAATTCAATAATAACCATCACATCTTTATTAGTTTCATTTCAGCTTGGCTATAAATGAGTTTGTTTCCTACTGAATCACCCATACTCATACTTTCCACTATTTTAGCGGTAGTTATTAGCATAATGACGATGATCTTTCTCTACAACTAATATTTATGTTAGACAAGTTTAAACGATTCTTGTAATAGTCGATATTTTAATAGGAAACAAATTACGTCTTTTCATACAACATTTCTTTTTTTAAAAAAGGTGCTTTGTATTGTTTTGCTTTTGTTTATTTCTAAGATTAGTAAATGCCTTATCTCTTAGTTCATTATTACAGAAGCATTTTCAGCACACAGTTCCTATGTAATGCAATCCCTTCTCCAGTGTTTGATATAGACAATGATTATATTTTAAAAAACAACACTGGGGGAAACATATTATAAAAATGTTGGCAATATAACATGCTCAATTGACTTAAAAGACTATACAAAAGTAAATGTTAGTGTGGAAATTAGTTTAAAGTTTATGTCCATATTTATTTGACTTTAAGCTTATTTACCTAAATAATATTCACCTTCAGGGCTATGCATGTTTATAATTTGTATTATAGAGATAATTATTTCCTATGGAAAATTGTTTTCTTTTTTAAAAGAAAGATTAATACATGTTTCTTTAGTATTATTATGTAATCACACATAGCAAATTAGGAAGCACTATTAAATTTTTTAATGACATCAAATAGCTATCATAAATTGAGCATAATGTTCTTGTGTGTTTGCTTTTCTGCACATATTGAAGGTACCAAAAAACAAAACAAAAAGCAAACAAGTAATAGAAAAAATTTTTAAATGAGCCTCCAAGACCTTGAACAAAAAGAGCAGGAACTTATTTTGATGTGTAATTTATCAACCCCTGAGACTTCTATTGAAAAATAAGACAAAAAATAAAAAAGAAAAATAAATGAATAATGTGACTGAAGTCTTGGGGAAATTTCTTTGAACAAAATGTAAATCTGGGTGTTTTTGTCATTTTGTTGTTATGATCTATAATGATTACCAATACATATTAGACTTTTGGGGAGTTTAAATAATTTACTAGCAGAGGTTGCATTATTTTCACTAAGTGTAGAGTAAAGAAGCTTTTGACCATTGACTATAAATTTACTTTGATAAAACCTTTTAAAAAATAACAATATTTGCCATAAAACACTAAAATAAATCTTTAACAAGACAGAGAGCTGAAACTGGTCTGGAGTTGGATTTGAAACAGAAGGAATTTAACTAATGATTTTGAAAGGATTCTTTTTCTACAACCTAGGTTAATACTTGCTACCAACTATTTTCTTGATGGCATTTATCTCTTTCTGCTGTATAGGCTTTCTTTGGGTAGATAATCACTGATTTAAAAAATACAAATCTCCACTTACTTGAGTTTGTCATGGGAACCAACTAAGGCAGGTTATTCAAAGTCGGATCCAGACACTGTGTGAGGTGAGACCAGAGTTTCAGACTTGGTTTGTGTTTTACTTTTTATGGTTACTCCAGCCCTTGGTTTAGTATCAAACTGTTGCCCTTTCTTCATGATTTTTTTTTATTTCTTCAAATAATTGTCAAAATGAAAGAATATTATATATGATAAAGCGCCAGTCGGATGCTATCAACCTTGAGAACTCGTTCCTCACTTCTCAACAACTCAATCTTTTTCTCCCTTTAAAAAAGCACAAATGGACCAGCATATCATAAGAAATATTTCGTGTATTTAGATGCTTTTTACTAAATGTATGAATCTTCTGGTTGGATTGCATTCTAATTATTGAAAAGCTCAGGTCACATTCAAGGTCCCCTAACAGTCATTTGGAATGTTTTGGTGAGCCTACTAATTTGGAGGCTGTACTGATCCATGCTATTTTCTCTGAGAACCTTTTCATCTGTTTCATGAGTATTTTTGGAAAGACTATTCTTTTTTCGCATTCCGTACTTCAGAATCAGTCCCAGCAGGCACCTATGTTAGACAAATCTGAAGACTATCCAGCTTCTTTTAATTTGATACAATAATATGACTGGTTGTGCAGATTCAGATTTGATTTGTTTTGATGGACAAGAGGTGTTAGAACAGAAGGACTTCAGGACTGTCTCTTGTTAGGGCCTATTCGTATGCAGGCATGATACAAAGAATAACCTAATTAGTGCAGCTGTTTGGAGAAGCTTAAAGAGGACCTATCTGTGCAGAGCCCCAAGCAACTGTTAGCAACTCCCCTCTCTTAAAGGTTGGGACACTAACTCTTTCTCAAATGGTAAAAAATAGAGGCAATGGAGCGGCCGAAACAATTTCCCCATTCTGTAATTATGTCTGGGTATGCATACCCTATGAATATGTCGAGAGTTATTAAATAATTTTTCTTTAAATATCTGTTTAGTAGATATGTACACCTTCATGTGGATATACAAGCATTTCTCGTTGAAATGAATGGAATCAGTCTAACAAGCACACATTCCTGAGTTTTATTTTTCAGAGAATTTTGGTTTTTGCAACGTATTCTGAATAAGCATCAGGCATTGTGGTATGGTGTCTGGCACTATGCAATTCCTCATTTAATTGAAGAACAAGAGAGCGTTCATAGTAAAATATTCATAAATTGTCAGTACATCTGTTATTACTGTCCCCAGGGCCACATTTGTTTAAGCCTCTTATTTGCCAGACATTTTTCTCTTTTCAAATATATGCTGTACTTTGATCTGGCACATGACCAATCAAGCTGCCTTTTATAACCTGGCTACACCTGTTTCTGCAGGTGTAGTTATCAAAGAGAGGGCACTTTGAGGACAGAGGGAAAGAGCTACCTGGGATTCGTTTTAAGCCACTCATTTCCTCACAGCAGGTAGCTTTGGGGAATTTTTTATGAAGCTCATCAGTAGGATTTTTCTCTTTCATATCTGCATGGCTTCACTTTGTGTGGGAATGGCTCATGTAATATGTTTTTCAAGTGAAATAAGACAACAGTGATTTTAATGGAATTTCTTAATTAATTTTGCACTTTTCATGAACTTTATCACATATAAGTGTATTTTTTTGGTGGGTAAATGACTCATACTGCCATGTTTTTTCTTATATATTATTTCACCTATCTATTTATTTGTTTGATTTTTGCTGAAGGTGTGTCCTCAACAGTTAAGAGTCATGATACAGTGGAGTTTATTTTATTTTATTTCCATTCAACCCATTCACCCAAAGTATACTTACAGAGGCTCGTAGCATACAATATGGCGGCCATTACACTGCCTCTGCTATGTTAGGCCACTTGCCTTCTGCCTGTTAAGTTGTGTCCTTTCCTGGAGTCAGTATCATTGCTCTACAACCTTTTATACCATTAGAACTTTTTATAGAAATTAGGTAAATGTAAGTGTGTTAAATATTGCATGAATTGAAAAAATAAACAAAAAACAAAAGTGTGTAAAAATGGTTGGCATTTCTACTCATGGAAAAATCTCAGTGTTTTGAATAAACTAATAAGTCAAATAACTCTCTAAAGTGCTATTGAATTGATATGTGAATGTTGAAATGTAGATTATTTGAGAGATGTGGAGAAGTTAATTGGGAACAAACAAATCTGGAGCTTCAATAGTATAGCCACTAGCCTCATTCACATTATTCTGAATCCAAGTCTTTTAGAATAAAATAAAACTAAAAATTCAGTTCCCAAGCTGCTCTATGATTGATAGCCACATAGCAAGTATCATGGCTACCAAACTGAACAACACAGTTATGAAACTTTTCATCAGCACAGAAAATTCCATTGGACAGTCAGAGGGAAAAACTATGGTCTCATAATTCTCTAATTTTCTAACTACTTCCTCCTTGCTTTGCATTAAAGAATCAAAGCTAAAGATGGTAGATGAATAATATAGTATATTTTATGCAAGAAAATAGTCCATAAAGATGGGAAAATATACACACATATTTTAAGTTTAAAAAGTAAAATATATTTTATGATTCTGGCTTTGCCCACGTTTCAATTACTTTACCATTTCTTGCTTTTGCTGCTATTGGGTAGAGCCGTTTTATTCTGATGTTTAGGATAATGATTAAATACTTCTTCTCTGAGAGAATTGTCACTTTTACCATGGCTTTATCACCAATGTTCTAAGGAACTTTGAACAAATTACTTGAACTCTAAACATTTATTCCTTAATGTATAAAATAAGAATATTGATATAATTTTATAGAGTTGCTATAAGGACTAACGGAGGTAATGATGGTAAAATGATTCTGTCTGTGCCATGAACCGTGGAAGCAATATATAGTAATAATTGTTATAATAAAAATCAATGGATTGTGAGACAATACACATTTAAATTTCATTTAATTTAATTCTAGTTAGTTATTTTTCTTTTTTTAGATAAAAAAGGGATCTTAGAAATCTATAGTGAATTGCTACGCGTATGTGGTAGCCGATTCATTTATCTGACTTCCAAACATATATCATTATTTCCTTCCTATGTAATCTTCTTTGATGAACTACTCGAAAAAGCATTTGTGCTATAGAATTATTTTCATTTGATTTATTTCTGATTTCTTTGATTTATTTCTTTATTTCTCATTTGTATAGCTTATTAATAATAAACACCATATCAGAATGTCATGATTTCAGATACTTAAGCTTAGTAGAATTATTGCACTTGTATTTCTAGTCAAAAAAGCATCTCATATATGTTTTGAAATAGAAAAAGAGAAAAAGTCATTTTTTTCCCAGCTGAGCATTCATCCATGAGGTCATATAAAACTATTTCAGATCAGTAGAAAACAAGGAGAGTTTGAATCCATACTTCTTATCTTTACTTTAAATCATACTATGCTAAATCCAGGATAAGATTTTCCAGATTAAATCTCAGACTAGTAAGAGAAGAGATAAGATGTTATAATAGAAATAAAAATATATTAAATACAATCAGAAATACACCTGGCACTACTAGGAATTTAAAAACCACTGTATTTGCATCCTATTAGGAAATGACCTCTGACTTCATGGAAAAAGTGACCATCAAGGGAATAAAGAATATTTATAAAGAATAAATAAGGTATAAACTGGATGATATAAGAAAAAAGATATCCCTATCTTTGGATAAGCAAACCACTGTATTCGCATCCTATTAGGAAATGACCTCTGACTTCATGGAAACAGTGGCCTTCAAGGGAATAAAGAATATTTATAAAGAATAAATAAGGTATAAACTGGAGGAGATAAGAAAAAAGATATCCCTATCTTTGGATAAGCAAAAAAATTTTTTTGATGTCTTTGTATTATTTCTGATATTTTCTGTACTTCTGTGTATTTTAGAAATTAGAATCTGAGAAACTGCATTTCTGAAACTCCCTTGCCACCAGAGTTCTGCTTGAGGTTCTTTCGATGAGAGACACTTACAGCAGGTGCATATTTTTTCTCTCCAATAACAGTGGCAGCAATAGGAAAGCCCAGTCAGGACTGTTAAAGTCACAAAGGCAAAGGAATATGGACTCCTGTAGCTGCCACTGACAAGTGTGTACAGGTGGTAGCACCCATGGTTTACTGTCATTCCTGATCTAGGTAATGCCACCCCAACTTTTTGCATTCCAACAATTCTGTATTCTAGTTACATTTCTGCTTGAAATACCTAAACTGATTTATTTTGTTGATTGAATCCATAATACTATAATACATTTAGTGCAAAGCAAAAACAAACAACAAAACCCATGCATGTAGGAAAATTAGAGTACGTATTGGAAAAGTAAACCAATGTGGTTTCTATAGTAACTGGACTAGAAATGAACTTTAGAACTGTCTTAAGAAGAGCTTACAATGCTTAACTATTAAGTTTGCAATTCAGTAGTTTTTTTTCCTGTGACATCTCTGATCATTTAGAGTATGTGTTCTACATAATTGTTTAAGCCTCGAATTTTTTTGGTTTGAAAAAATGAGAATTTATCACATTCACACTTAACATTTTTTTTAAGTTTAAGAAAAGCAGATGAGATCATTAAATTAATGCCTATGGGATTTAGCTCCATAAATTTAGGCTCTAAGCCATGAACACACTATGTGCAGCAAAGTGTCATAAAGAAATTGAGGCTCAGAAATGTGAAATAAATAGATACTGATTGTAAACTAAAACAAATCAAACATTAGACAGTGAAATTTCCAGATAATAGCTACTATGGGTTAGGTAGGTGATAAAGCCAAAATAAATAAAAGCATTCTATAAATTCTGTCTTGATAGGAGACAGCTATGGATACTGATTGACATTTGATGAGAGATGAAAAGATAGCATACCGTCCATACCACTACAATCGATAACCAGTGTGGACACTCGACTCATCCAACACAGGAGAGGAAACTAAAACAACAGCAGAAAGGCATGGCAAGAGGAAAACAGAGGGTTGGCATTGTCTATGATAAAGATCCCTATCAGTATTCATAATATTTTTAATGATTTAAACCCAAAATTACTCAGGTTAAATGAAAAGAGAACAAAACAAAAATATGTAAACTAAAGGCAATTTGTATATACTATCTACAATAAAGAGACATAGATCACATCATTAGAAATAGCAATACACTAAAATAAGTCAATGGTCACAAACTATCACGTGCCTAAACAAAAAAAAATTACTTAAAAATCCCTAAAGGGACTACTAATAAAATAATGAATTTAAAACCCGAATAAGATGTTTTACCCGCCTCTTTGAGAAACCAACAGATCAAATAGACTGAAAAAGAAACATGCAGATCAAATATTGGCACAGCACAACTGAGATATGACTTCACTAACAAATGGGATGTGCAACTTCGAGACAAAAGAGAGTCTGTACTTTTTAAAACATCTGTAGAACACTGATAGATTCACAGCATATTGAATTATTCAGTCGATCTCGTTGACAGACAGGTACTAAGTATTTTCGGTGTGCCGCCTCTGCCCTGCTGTCTCCCTGCAGACCCTATGTGAGGAGCTCTCATGGACGAGATTAGTGCCCAAACAACACAGGCACAGTGGATCTGACTTCCGCCACCACCAAGTGAGGACACAGTAAGAAGGCGTCATTCATAGACCAGAAAAATGGCTCTTACAAGATCATGAATCTGTCAGTGCCTTGATCTTAAAATTTCCTACCTACCAAACTGTGAAAAAAAAAAATTATTTTGTTTATCAACTATTTAGTCTATGTTATTTTTATCATAGTGGTCTTAACAGACTAAAATACGCTGCTTCCGATAAAGCTTATTATAGGAAAGAAAACTCTTAGAAAGTGTTCCCTTTGATTTCCTTTTAAGAATTATATAATAACCACAATATTTAAAATTATAATAAAAATGACTATAGTGTTGTATTCACAGACCAGACAGATTTTGAAAGAAATTATATTCTATACCGCTTCCTTGATGATTTTAGGATCTCATCCTTAGAAAATATTACTCCACTGAACTTTCTCATCAAGGAATTTGGGAAATATTATATACGTTTTTAACATTTATTAGTATTGCTAACTATTTATGGGAGTGAAAGAGAGTTCCTTTGTAATCTAAAAATATATTTTCTTATTCAAAATTGCAAATGGTCTAGCAATTCTGTTCTTGTGGGGGTTTTTTTGTTTGTTTGTTTTGTTTTTTATCCTAAAGATATATTTTTAAATATGGGCAGGAAAATGTTTACAAGAATGTTCATTCTAGTGTTGTATAATGATAAAATATTGAGAGTAGCCTAAATGCATCTTAATAAATGAATATTTAAACAAGTTATAGCATTTCCCATCTTAGAATACTATGCAGCTGTTAAGAATGATAAATAAATGGAAAGATATTCAGGACATTCAGGCCATCTATTTCTCACAGTTTACTATAATTTAACTTTGTATAGGCACATGTGATGTATGTAAATGCATAAGAAGTGCATTTACATTTTTTAAATTTTACTTTTTAAAATTTACTTTAAATTCGTACATGCACAGTTGACTGTAGTAACAATGGTTACATCTGGGATGTGACCTGGTTTAGTGGCCTAACAGTTTTAGAGAAGAGACGAAGAAACATTTAGGCTTTAGATATAGGCTTGTTTAGAATATTTGATTTTTTTAAAGGAGAATTCATTCTTATATGAATGCACAAAAAAATGTATAATTTGGGACAGCTTAGAAAGAAATAGCACACTGAATAATCAAAGTGTAGTTTCAAAGGGCTAAACCCTGTTTCCCTAGTGATCTAGTGGCTGGGATCCGAAGGGCTAAAACCTGACTCTCTTACAAATAGAGAAGGGATACATGTCAGGTATTTTATTTGCATTAATGAATAAAAGAACCAGTACAATTATAAAACTGGTTTCAAAACACTTTGAAGGACTACATTTCATATAAATATGGATGTTAGGAAATGGTTGTACATAATAGAAGACTAATTAATATTCTATGAGACATTAAAACTATAACTTTTGAGATTATATTTTCTACTGGATAGAAATCTAAACATTAACATGTAACTTCACAGTATTTGGCTACTAATCTACAAGACAAATAGAAAAATCAAACACAGGTCCATTCTCCTAGAGAATTAAGTGATCCTTTTGTGTAATTGAACAATGTATCAATATGACATTGAAAATATAGGCTACTCCCTGTTTTTGTTTCTTTCTACATATTATATATTTTTGAATGAAGTGAAGAAAAGCAATAAAAGAGAAGATTCTCACTGTTAAGAACTGTGGGTGAAATAGACATCATTTAATCATGTTTTAGGGGCATGGTATTCGATTATAATAGAGGTATCCAAATATAGGTGATGGTGATGTAACAATAGGAAATACATTATTAATTGCAGAAAGAGTGAATCAGAATTCTTTACAGTTGGTCATGAGTCCAGATATTAGAAGATACCAGTGCAAATGCTAGCAAGAGTGTAACATAAAAAAGAATAGATATTTTCAGATGAGACCAAGGAAGACTGTCATTAACTACATGTTGGCAGAGTATTCCTCGTGAATGAAGATTATTTTTATTCTTGAACATGATTCATGATGCAAGAATGATAAAATCATTTTTCATATGATTTTAGTTGATACATTTTCATATCGAAACTAGCTGTATAGAAAATTTCTATAGGCTTCTTGTATGCCTTTTGTGTGTATGTGTATTATTATTATTATTTTTTTTTTTTGCAGTTTTTGGCTGGGGTTGGGACTGAACTTGCCACCTCTGGCATATGGGGCCGGCGCCCTACTCCTTTGAGCCACAGGCACTGCCCATGTATGTGTATTTTTAATACATGTTTTCTTTTGTAATAAGAATGTTAATGTCTCTGCTTATAGATAAGACTATATAAACCCTAATTACCATTAAAACATAGATTCAATTGACCACCCTGACCACCCAGTATGTTGCTATTCCCAGTGTGCTGTATGTCATAAGAATATATAACATTTGTTCTTAAAAATTTCCCACAATTTACACAAACCACTATTTTCAAAAATTGCTTAGACTCAAGTCAGTATTTGCCCAATGTGGTATTTCCTTGTACATTTCTATTGAACTCATCATGTCTTATTGACTTGAAGAGATTTTGTTTAACAGACATAATATAAATAAAGATCAATAAACTTTATGAAAAGAAAGAAAAAGCAACCCAGAAATTCTTGATAATAAGGAAATATGTGTAATGGTATTTGTAATTTTAGTTGAACTTTCTTATATCTTTATCCTGTCTGATGGAAACTTGGCAAAGAAGTTGATCAAAGCCAGTTAATAAATACAGAACATCAAATTCTAGCCAAAGTTGAGAAAACAAGGATTGAAAGATAACTCCTACATTAGTTACTTACTTACAGGGCTTTGAATTGTTTTAGGGTTACTTAAAAGTATTACAGGGGAATTTTTTTCCCCACTACAACTGAAAGAGCAAAGTGAACATTTCTTTAAAGAAACTTAAAACTGTATTTCTTTCAAGAAATCTAGGGCACACATATTTATATTACTTTCCATAAAAAAAGAATACTGATTTACATAAATTTGCATATACTACTTAAGTATGTAAAACTAATTAATACAAGGGAAACCCAAGCGTTCAAGATTCACATTTAAGGTCATTCAAAGAACTGAGGTCAACCAAAGTTTGCAAATTAGGAAATTTGAGTCCACCAGGGTATTTCTCCCAAAGCAAGGATCATTTTCTAAGTGTTTTTGCCTAAAAACAGTCTTCCAAATTAATGACTGTAACAGTAAATGTCCTTTTTACTAAGGTAAAAGTACAAACCCTCTAAATATTTTTAGCTTGCTTTGGACTGCTGTTCTCATTGAATCCCATTGTCTTGAGATGCTGTATTACATCATCCGTCTGGTAGTTGAGGAGGCTATCAGGAATACTGCCTTAGACAGAACGAGTTTGGGATAGGAAGAGCTCAGAGGCCTAAAAATGGCATACAACCTCAAAACCGGTCTTCAAAAATTCTCAGCTCTGCTTTTAAACCTTAGAGGCTTAAGCTGTTTATAATAAAGCCTAAAATAAGAAAGTTTTCTGTTTCAAATAAGATAACCTATGAAGTTTTAAAAGGTGCAACATTGGGGGTATTATAGTTTCCTTCCCTGAGTTATGAGGGAACTTTAATAAAATGTGTCAGTAATCTCAAATCCATTTAAACTTGCTTCCTGGGACATTCGGGATTTACAGACTCGTGATGTGCCTGTGACGGATCACAGCTGGTCAGGTCACTTGCTGATAAACATTGCAGAGGATTTTCCATTCCATTTGCCATCCACATTCTTACATTGTGAGGGATAGTCTACGCAGACTCCCAATTTTTTTTTTCCAGAAAAGTCTATTTCCTGGAAATATTGTTCACCCTGTAGAACTAACTTTGCTGTTGAAAGACTTGGGTCCTGTCAAATAAAGTGCTAAGTATTGAAAAATACATTAATTCAAGCACCTTTCTGAGCTCATGGAGTTTGAGCTTGGTTGGTTGTCTAAGGCCTCAAACATACTTGGCAGGAACTTTCTCTTTGTTCATGGACGAGGATTTCATTGCTGCTGTTTTCGTTGTGGACCTGGGTATTAAGCCTATGTTTTCTGATTTTGTTATGCTTTTTGAAATGATGGCTTTTTCACCCAAAACTTTCAGAAGGGACCTACGATACAGTGTATCAAAGTCCGCGGTCAGCATCAGAGGCCCTTTACCCTCCTGTTCTTGCTGCCAAGTCTCTCTTTGTGACTTGACTTTAGTACTTCCTCTACCTAAAACAACTTCGTTGATTTTCCCTCTTATCTAACTCTTACCCATTTTTTATGTAGGATACATCTTCACTTCCCACTTCTTCTATGAAAGATTTCCATGACTACTTTTGTTCTTCTTCATCTTAACTCCTTGGCTCAGCTGACATTCTCCCTCTTTAATAAAAGACATCTCTGACTCCACCTTTTTCTCACCCTCTTAACCTATGTTTATTATGAACAATAATATCAAAATATCTCATTTGATGAAAAATCAAGATATAAGGAGATGAAGAAGATTGTCTAAAACCACAAAGCTAGGATTCATATTTCTTTTATTTCCCGTTACTACAAAACCCTTTCTCATAATTCTAATAGATCTCCTGACTTCCTAAATGTTATTTATGCATTTCACCTTAACTAATATTCTATTTTTATTGCCCAATAAAATGTGTTCTTTTGTTTCCAAACTTCTGTGCATTTACTAAATGCTTAATATATTTTATGCTTTTGTTTTTTTGATACATGCACAGAGTGGCCCATAAATTTTAATGCATTTCTCATTTTAACTGCATTAAAATCATGTCAAACTAGTGATCTGCTCACTCTCTGAGATGGCTCATTCTCTGAGTCACCTTTAAGCTAATGAAAATTCATCAAATTTTCTTGATTTTTACCTACTACTTATTATAAAATTAACCACAAATTCAATAATATTTTGGGAGAAAAATTTCTAATACAGTATAAAAACACTTAGATATTTAGACATACATTTATTTTTTTAATTTTAAGAGTATTTGCTACTTAAAACAATTCCTTAGAAAAATAAGTAGTCATTAAATGCAGAATTTTCTATTTTACTTCAATTTTAAAAATATTTTAGAGGGTGTTTTCAGAACAGAATATTAAGCAAAAACTTTTCTTTCAAAAATTCTGTGTATTATTTATAAACATGTATAAAAACAAAATTTCTCTCTTTAGTTCTAACTCTAGGCATTTGTTATGTTCTTACTGGTCATTCAATGTTACAAAAGAACATTGAGGAAAAACCAAATGAAGGAATATTTCTACCTCATCTAATTCTCTTTTCTTCCATGTAGATAACATGACTTTTTCTTTGTTGGATGCTTATATAAATGTTAACTTCTGGGCGACAGAGACAGAATCCTAATGTGCCACCATGCTGCCAGACACTTGTCTTACCCTCTCAGTATATCTTATCTTTCCATTTTTAGCATTCTTTTTTCTTCTTTCTTTTTATTCCTTCCTCTATTTCTCCTCTTTTATTCCCTGTTATAGACTAATTTTACCATCAATTTAAATTATATACTTTTCTTTTAACTATAATTTTAGAAAACCAAAATACTAGGAGAAAATATTTATAAACTGCATATCTGAAAAGGAATAGTGTCTAGAGTGTATCAGGAACTCTTGCAACTCAGTGAAAAATAAATAATTCAAGTATGAAATGAATGAAAGATGTGAACAGACATTTTACTGAGGAGGACGTAGAGGTGATAAGTGAGCACGTGAAAACAGATGCTACATCCTTAGTCCTCAGAGAATTCAAATTAAAACCACAGTCAGGTCTTTTTATATAACTCCCAGAATTAAAAAAAATAGCGACAATACCAAACGCTAGTTAGAAACCGGATCACTCATATATCACCACTGGTGAGGTAAACTGTATAGCCACTTTGGGAAACAGTTGGCAGTTTCCTAACCAGCTAAGCATTCAGTTATCACACACCCCAGCAAATGCACTCATGTGTATTTATTCTGGAAAAATGAAAACTTACATTCATGCAAAAACTTATAGAAGAAGGATCATAGCAAATAGCAGAACATTTCAAACACTCCAAAGATCCCTGAACAGGCTTAAAGTTTGGTATTTAACACCACAGACTACTTGCTATTCAAAAATTTTAAAAACTGAATAAATATTGAAATTTACAACAGAGAATTGTGTAGGGTGAAAACAGCAACTCTCCAAAGTCATACTGTAAAACTTCATTTACATAGCATTTTCAATGACAAAATCTTGGAAAGTTAGAGTGGACTATTGATTGCCCGGGTCCCGGAGGTGGATGGAGCAGCCAGGGAGGCAGTCGGGTATGAAAGAGAGCAGGGGATCCCAGGGAGAGGGAGCTGCTCGGGACCTTGATAGAAGTGGTGGAAACGCACAACGACACGCGATAAAATTGCACAGAATTAAGTCTAAACACCCACACATGTCTACACATACATGAGTTCATGTACAACTGGGAAAATCGAAATTAGATTTGCGGATTATATCAATGTCAATATGTTGGTTGTGATCTTGCAACATAGTTTTGAAACATGTTACCACGGGGAAACTGAGTAAATGGTTCATGGGATCTTTATGCATTGATTTTATAATCGCGTGTGAATACACGATTATCTCAATACAAATTCCAATCAAAAGTATTCAAATAACCGCCTATTTATACAACAGTGAGTAAATGAAAGCATAAATAACTACTGAATTATTAAAATTCTGGGGATCATTCTTCCTACAAAAACACTAATGTAGGAGGACGGACAATTAAGTCCATGAACTCATCCTAGAAACAAATGCTACATACCTCGTTACTGAATATCACTTTTGAAGTCCTCCCCTGGGGAAGCTGTGTAAACCCCTCAAAACATTTTTTCTAGGATAAGTTCCCAACAGCTCTGACAGCCATTCCAGAAAGAGTCCCAAGGTTTTGCTTTGAAGGGTGGACTAGGCACTGGCATCAGTGTGTGGCTTCCTGACGGGGTGAGTACCTGGAAGGTGATCAGAACAATATTCAGCAAGGAGGTATGCAGTTCTTTTTCTAGGACAGGTTTGCCAACTAAATTGTCTGACCTTGAATACAGGTGAGCACTATCATCAATGAGTTGAATATCAATTAAAAACTGAAAATTTAAAGGAATTGAGAACATAGCTACATGTTATATCAATAAACAAGTAGAAGATCATATGTACTTATTGTATAAGAAATAAAAGTCTATGCCTTTTATTAGAAACATTTTTGCTCTAATGAATTTAAATTAGTTTGTTCAGTCCAGGAAGGTAGATACTTTAACAGGCAAATTGTCATAATAGAACTGTTTAATTAAGTGAGCAGTAGCTATTGATCCTAAAAGTCTAATAACATAGTACATAACAGCTTATTTATTTGTTTGCTTCGTTTTTAGAGATGGAACCTACTCTGTCACACAGGCTGGAGTGCAGTGGTGTGATCAGAGCTCAGTGCAACCTTCCACTCCTGGGTTTGAGCTAACCTCTTGCCTCACACTCTAGAGTAGCTAAGACTACAGGCACGCACCACCACTCTTAGCTGTTAATTTATTCCTTCTGACTATTTTCAAGATCAGATTGTTCAGCAGACTTATTGTATAAACAAAATAAACCCAAACCATTGACAATGCCACAAAGTATATATTTTTTTATCTATTACTCAAAACCTTATATATGTTTTGCACCTAATTTGTCTAATAGATAGGTGTCCCTGTGTGTGTGTCTAGTAGAGACTTTGGATCAGTCAGGTACTGTCACTACAATATTGAATAAGAAACATAGTTCAATCTAGTGATTTACATTAATTCTGACATTGTATGGACTGCAAGTGATGTGGGATGGTCTCAAACTGGGAAGATTTGCTTCAGGTGCTGGAATGTAGGTAAACAATAAAAGTCTCCTGAACACATCTCATTTCAGAACTCCATCTGGAACTGTCACATGCTGTTCTTGTAATAATAGGAGAAGCACAAAAGAGCAAGCCCCATCAAACAAGCAAATTCCAAGCTTACCTTACCTTCAGTTCTCCTAACATCCCATTGGCCAAAGTAACAAGTCAAAAGTCATAGAGCAGGGAATTACATTTCAATCACAATGATGAAATCATTGTATACACAGCATGAAGGTGTGTATACAATGATACTTGGGGAGTGTAAAATTGGGTAGAATTAATAACTCAAATTTTCATATTCTTGGTAAGCAATATTACCCTTAGAACTCATTTGTTAAGGAAATATGATATTACATTTATTTCGATTTGCAATCATCATGCCCTGTGATTTTTATAATTAGCTCTTAAAAATCTTAATTTTAACTAAAAGAAGCTTTGAGCTTCTTAGGCCACTGAATCTTTTACTTACTTGCCTTGCATAATAACATTGTATCAATTTTCTTTTGGAGTAGAACAAGTCATTTCAAATTTAGTGGCTTAAAACTACAATTATTTATTTACTTACACTTTGTAGAACAACAAATTGGGCTGTGTTCAGTTGAGACAGCTTTTTTTTTTTTAGACACAGTCTTACGATATTGCCCTGGGTAGAGTGCCCAGGTATCATAGCTCACAGCAACCTCAAACTTTTGGGCTCCAGCAATCCTCTTGCCTCAGCCTCCCCAGCAGCTGGGACTGTAGGTGCCCACCACAATGCCCAGCTATTTTTAGTAGAGATAGGGTTTTTACTCATGCTCAGGCGGGTCTCGAACTCCTTCACTCAAGTGATCCACCCACTTCGGGCTTCCAGAGAGCTTGGATTATAGATGTGAGACACCAGTGCAACCTGAGCAACTTTGTCACATAGGTCCTCCACCAATATGGCCAAAATGTCCAGGAAGCCTGGATCCCTGTCCTCACCTTGTCTCTCGTCCTTGAGGAATCTAGAACAGGCTGGTGTTCTTGATAGCACTGTTCTGAAAAGTGCAAAAAACGCAAGGCACCTTGAGGCCTAGGACCAGAACTGATACAATGATACTGCCACCACATGTGATTGGCTTAGCAAGTTATGACGTCATTTTACATGCAAGAAGTGGGAAGTAAATGTGTTGTGTTACCGTGTAGTAATGTACTTAGGTAAACTTGCTGATTTTGATAAATAAAACGTATCAAATGTCCGTATGTTATACACATTATCATGTTTGTTAGGCTGGCAGAATTTTGTCAAAATGCTCCATTCTTTAAAGATGTACAAGTAAAATTATTTAAACATTACCCTTACATCTGGGTCATTGATAAGAGTTTTCTAAAAACTTTAATCACACCCCACTACCTATCATTCTTTTTTTTACTTTCATCTACCCTACAAAATATGTAATTCTATTTAAGAATCATAGACTAATCATGAGGCATAGTTAAATGGCAGTAACATTTTCTTTCTCTCGAATTCATAAAAAATTAAAAATAAACTTGAAATAGATTTCATATATCCTCCGTGGTTTCTTCTGCTCGCTCCTTATTAGATTATTAGACATCTTTGCTAATAAGTTAATTCTCATCCCACGTGCTTGCATTATTATGGATAGCCATATACGATTGACAGTGAATCTAAATAGTGTCCAATTAACATAACTGTACTGGTGATTAGCAGGTGATCTAAATGAAACTCCAGGATCCAACCTCCTTCTTTTTTACCATTCCATTCTCTTCCAGGTCTTCTGACTTCTCTCCATTTATCCAGAGAATTAATTCAGGAAAAAAATAAAAAAAACACAAAAACACAAAAAAGGGAGATGGTCCAGGCGCAGAAGTAGCACACATTCATTGTTTCAATATTCCAATGAAGAATTGATTTATGTGGGCATTAAGGGAGGCTGAGGAGTGTGGTCTAACTCCCTACCAGGAAATAAGCTTTGATAAACACTTGGTACTCTATGGTAGAAAATTGTACTCTACCTTTTTAGTAGTAAGCAATGATGTATAAAGCTGTTGCTGTGTCCTTCATTTTTGTCTGTCTGACTAGTCAATGCAACAAGAACTTTTCGGAGACGAGACTGGATGTAAGTCTAGCCACAAAGATTTCTCCTCCATGTATGTTTCCCGGGACTTGTTAAAACAGTCCCCAGCTGCTGTTCCTTAGACTATAAAATAAGTTTCTCATTAATTCTGTCCCTTTAGCAGCTGACAGGCAATTTGACTGCTTGGAAAACACACTGGGTTTTTATGACCCACACGTAAGTAATCATAGCTAGCCATATGTAAAACCACAAAGCATAAATTGATGGAACTAATGCAATTTTAACCAACAACTTTAGAGGTTGTATTTTAAATGACAAAGTCCCTTTTCACACTTCAAAATTGCCCCATATAGGTGCACAGGGATTTTCTTTCCTATTGGAAATATACATACTTCCACTATAATAGTTCTTTATATTCTGTTTAACTTTTATCTTCTTTTTGCAAATGTTATATTTTGAGCTCACTTTGCGTTATATACTGGGGATCTGTGTTAATAATATAACAGTTACATGTATATAACTCACATATAAACATTTTAGGAGCTACTTCAGAAGGGATTACATTTTTATATAAATTCACTTTTCTGTTTTCTGTCCTTGAATATGTTTTTTTCACTTACTATTATTAGGACAAATAGATCAAATATTTTATGGATATTTATCTTGGTCTAAAATAAGTTGTTTTGAGTACAAGGAATTATTCATAATAGAGCACTGTGCCATGAAAATGGCCATATATATGTACATATATATTTATATGTAAGAACAGAGACAGTTAATTTTCAAAGAATGAAGCATTGTTAAATATGTCAAATATTGAATAGCTGAAGGCCAGTTTATTTTTGCAATACCCTTTGAATGTTACATATTTGCAAGTTATATTAAAATTCAACTTAGTGGCAAACATAAATCAAAGCTTAAATTTAGTTATTAGATATATCAAATAAGAAATGAGGGAATTTAATGAGGTATTTAAAATTATCATAGACATAAAACAAGAGAATTGCTGATTTTTTTCAGAATAAATTGTTACCGATCAGCTATGTGTTCAACAGAACAAAAAAATGAACGAAAAGTAAATTTTAATTTCATAGGATATGTGTTACTAATTGAATTCTAAGACTTGGATAGTATTTAGAACCAACTCCTTCATATACCCAATAGGAAATATCCTCTTACAGCAAACTTATTGTGGGAGTAGATAAGCTACAACTCAACAGATCCGTTCCTTATCTTATCCTATAATTTACTTGACAGTATAGTACATACTTTTTTGTTTGTTTAATATTTATTCCCATAGTAAAACAAGATGAAGATTTTGCAATTATTCTTATGTTCCTCAACTCTAACTAAATGCATGGCTCATAGTATATGAGGTCTGACAGTTAAATTTGTGAACTCATTCCAGGAAAAATGCTACTAACTGAGATATCACTGTGGTCACCATCAAAGTACTCTCTTAGGGGAGCTTTGCATTGAGGTGCCTGGTCCACCCTTCAGAGCAATTCTGGAACTCTTTTCTGGAATGGTCATCAGTGCTGTTGCCATACTACTCTTGATATCCTGAATGCCATCTAAATGTCTTCCTTTCAATTTTTTTTTACATTCAGATAAAGAAAAAAAATCAGTGGGGGCCAGATCAGATGAATAGTAAGGGTGGTCTAGTACAGTATGTGTTTACTGGCTAACAACACTGTCATAGAAACTGCTATATGAGGTGGTGCATTGTTGCGATTCAAGAGAAATGAGTTGTTGGCAAAAATTCAGTCAATTTTTGTCTAACATTTTTATGCACTCAACCCTTGATTAACTATTTGTCTGTTGGTACAAATTCATAATGAACAATCTGTCTGATGTCAAAAAACGTTCACACCATCATTTGACTCTAGATTTGTGCTGATGGCACATTTTTGGTTGTGGAGCATTAGCTGACTTTCATGGTGCACTTTTATGCTTTATTTCTGGGTTGTACCAGTACAACCATGTTTCTTCACCAGTGATAACACGGCCCAAACATTGTCTTGCCTCTCTGAAAGGTCTTGGCAAACTTTGACTCTCCTTTGCTGTTCATCAGTGAGATCCTTTGGGACCATTTTTGCACACACCTTTCTCATGCCAAGTTTTCAGTTAAGATTTTCATAATTGTTTCTTCATCACCGTTTACTTGGCCTGCTATGTTTTTCAAACTCGTCTGATGATTTTGACGCACAACTGGATGGATTTTTGCAACATTTTCATCAGCTCTGGTCTTCACTGGCCACCTTGGCTTCGCATTGTCAGTGACTCTTTCTCTCCACTCAGAAAAAGCTTTTAATCTGTTGCACATTGCTATTTTCTTCACTGAATTATTCCCATCTACTTAGACTAACATGTGATTTCTCTTCTGTCCCTGCCAAACTTAGCAAAACTTAATGTTCATTTGTTGCTTTCATTCAAGCTCCATCATTCTTGCAATAGCACACAAAAACACACAACAATAATGAATTCCATTCATCAAGACACTACCACATGTCAACACAAAGACTGCTGTGAGACACTGATCAATCAAGGTTATGAAACCATACCCAGCTGTTTGTGCAGTGTTGCCAATGTAATCGAATGGTGGCAAGTTCACAAACTTAATTATCAGACATTGTATGTTCAATACAATATTTACTGATTAATGGCCAAATTGGTAATTATTTATTGCTGTTAATGTTTAAATAATTCAGTATACTTGAAATAGTCTGAAGAGTTTTACAATTAAGCCTCACTAAACACATGAAAATCACAATCTAGTTGAGAAGAGAGGTTGAATGAAATAGAGAAAAGTTTAATTTTCAAAAGGTGTGCTATTCATAGCCTCTATGGAAAACAGTATGGAGTTTCCTCAAAAAACTAAAACTAGAATTACCATATCATCTGGCAGTTCTATTTCTGTATATATGCTGAAAAAATTCAAAGCAAGCACTCAAAGAGATATTGGTACTCCTGTGTGGTCTTATGCACAAAAACCAAAAATGGAAGCAATTCAAATCTCTAGTAGATGAATGGATATGATTTATAGAAACAATGAGATATTACACATTTATAAAAAATATGAAGATTCTAATGTATGCTATAAGAGGTGTATCTTGACGATATTATGATAAATGAAATTATCAAGTCACAAAAGAATAAATACTCTATGATTACATTTACATGAGTCATCTAAGGGTACCCAAACACAAAAAACCCAAAAGTATAATAGTGGCTTTCATGGGTTGGAGGAATGGGAAAATGGGGATTTGTTTAATGAGCATAGGGTTTTTGTTTTGTGAGATGAACAAGTTCTATAGATTGGTTGCACAACAATGTGAATATACTTACCACTCTACATATGTACACTTAAAAATGACTAAGTTGGTAAATTATATTTATATGTATTTTAGCACAATTTTGAAAGAAATGTGCTATTCAAAAACGTATGTATGAAGTTTTTAAAAGAGATAGAATTCCTTAGGAATAAGACTGCTTAAACAAAAGGGTTAGAGTAACAATCATATGTGCATAACAGAGGCAATCCTCACAGTGTTTTAATGAAACTCCAAGAATAGCAAGAGGTTTTGTACCACTTCTCAGGGATTATGCTTCCTGTTTAAAGGAAAGAATGGAATGGAATGATTCAGAAGTAAACACATCTTGCATCTTCTTTTTTTTTTTTTTTTTTAATTTTTTTTTGTAGAGAGAGAGTCTCACTTTATCGCCCTGGGTAGAGTGCCGTGGCGTCACACTGCTCACAGCAACCTCCAGCTCTTGGGCTTAAGCGATTCTCTTGCCTCAGCCTCCCTAGTAGCTGGGACTACAGGTGCCCGCCACAGCGCCCGGCTGTTTTTTTGTTTTTGCAGTTCGGCCGAGGCCGGGCCTGAACCCGCCACCTTCGGTATATGGGGCCGGCGCCCTACTTGCTGAGCCACAGGAGCCGCCCTCAGTATGAAATTTTTAAATAGAACAT
>CAUYON010138149.1:0-21011 GCA_963573935.1 Arctocebus calabarensis | reverse complement strand
TGTTGGCGCGGATGTGAAGAAAAGGGAACTCTTCTACATTGCTGGTGGGAATGTAAACTAATACATCCATTTTGGAAAGACGTTTGGAGAATACTCAAAGATCTAAAAATAGACTTACCATTTGACCCTATAATTCCTTTATTGGGTATATACCCAGATGACCAAAAATTACAGAACAACAAAGATATCTGTACCAGATTGTTTATAGCAGCCCAATTCATAATTGCTAAGTCATGGAAGAAGCCCAAGAGCCCATCGATACATGAATGGATTAATAAACTGTGGTACATGTATACCATGGAATCTTATGCAGCCTGAAAGAAAGATGGTGACTTTTTCTCTTTCATATTTACATGGATGGAGCTGGAACATGTTCTCCTTAGCAAAGTATCTCTAGAATGGAAGAAAAAGTATCGAGTGTATACACCCCTAATATGAGACAAATTCTTTATCGTTCAAGTGAAGGCTTCAACACATTTATTGCACAGGAAGACAGGGAAAGGGGAGAGGGAGGGAAAGGGAGGGAGAGGGTGGGGGGAGATGGGACAAAGGGTGAGATCACATGTGTGGTACATATTTGAAGGGTCTTATAAACTTCTAAATAAGGATCAAAAATGTTTTCATATAGTAAATGAGAAAATATCATGAACGGTAACAAATAAAAAATAAAAAATAAAAAATATATGTTTGTATATCTTTGAATACATGCAAACATTTAAAAACTATCAATTAAAAAAATTAAATTTGATTCTGCATTGCATGATTTTAATGTTACTGTCCCCGGAGAAATACCATAATGTAAATACATAGGGCAGACGGTGTCAAATTTATTACACTGGAGAATTTTTAATTTATTGAGTACCTCTGGAGAATAGGCTTCCAGAGAACAGTTGAATTTCATGAGGAATGAATTAATCTAGCCCTCTCATATAAAAATGTGCATGCAGAAGCCAAGAAGATGAGGATCCTTAATGAACTAAGTCACAATAGATAAGACAATTACATGTATACATATACGCCTCTCTCTCTCTCTGCACGCATGAGCACTTCAGATATATATATATATATTTAGATTTAATATATCTTTAAATTTGTGTAGGATTTCATATTACACAAAAGAATACTCCGTCACTAATAACTAAATCTACAAACACATAAATAAATTATTATCATTCCCATTATGATAACAAAAATAGTTTCAAAAAGGTCAAGAGACTTAGCCAAAGCACTAGCTCAAGCAATGAACAAAACAACCAGGACTAAACCATTTGGCTTCTTATTATTTCTATTATGACACACAGTTCTCTTTTCAAATGCAAAAGAAAGGGGGAGAAAAGGGGACAAGAAATTTCTATAAGCAAAAGAGAATTATATAAACTAAAATGATCTGAAAAGGCTTCATTGAAGGTGTGACTGGAGCCCAAATGGATAAGCTGCATTTAGACAGAGAGAGATTAGCGCATTTTATGAAGAGGGTATAGTATAAACAAATATATAAAAATAAAAAGGAATGGCAAATGTAGACAAAAGTGAGGTGATCAACCTTGAGACAGTGAAAAAATATGCATAGGCTCAATGAGAGACAAATTTAGATAGACTAAGAGGGGTTATGTTAACAGGTTCCTAAATAATGCTAAAATGTTATTTTTTATAATTATAAGTACTAAATGGAGGATATTTTTGAATATTAATATTGAATGAAAAGTTAAAAATAACACATTAAAAATATGTTACACACTTAGTGTCTTAAGGGCACTTCATAAATTTTATCCTTAACACTAGTTGTGGGTAACATTTGGTCTCTGATCAAAGCCCTTTTATGGCATAAAAAATACTTTTGTGCAAGATCTATTCATATGATGTTGAGTAATGGAAATGTGAACAGAAAACTTTTCCTCATTTAGAGAAAAAACACTTCAACCCTGTTTACCCCCTTGGTATAATTAAAAAATAGCAGAAGCTATGTAACTCCGAAGTTGGCAGGATTGCAAGTTTTATTGAGAATGTAAAATTATACTATATTTGAAGAATGGCAAACTATTTTAGAAACGTGAAGAATTTAAGTTATACGTTAGACTCTATATAAGAAATAATTTCAATTATTTGAAATTTCAATGATCACCTGAATTATGGCCATTTGAGTTAAGAAGGCTCAAAATTCCTCAATAAGGAAATATGTTCAAGTCTAAAGTTAAATTCTGTATTTGTAAAGTTGCAGTGTCAAAGTGAGAATTATTAGCTGAATGAACTAGAGATTTTTCTATTTTTCTTTGTAAATTACCAATGAAACATACTTATGTAGAATATTTCTTTTCCAAAACTTCAGGGTGCTTCACCTTCGTTGAGATAATATTTACATGATGCTGTTATTTGAAAAAGGGATTTGTGGATTTAAACAGGTGCTGGCTGCAGTTTTCTATATGAGACTAT
Organism: Arctocebus calabarensis; assembly: GCA_963573935.1. Lineage (NCBI taxonomy): Eukaryota > Metazoa > Chordata > Mammalia > Primates > Lorisidae > Arctocebus > Arctocebus calabarensis. Next base: position 18,581 of record CAUYON010138149.1, on the reverse strand, counting down.
AATTCTCCTTGCCAAATATTTCTTTCAGGTGTTTTTGTATGATTTACTTTTTCAGAAGAGAGGTTTCAAAAATCTCTTACAAATTCACTTCACTTTGAACTTAGCTTTGCTCATATTTCTTTAGCATTCTTAGAGACAGTGGTTTTCTGGTTAAAGACTCCAAGTTTTATTGAACAAAAGTAACTTGGTCTAATGAAGACAGAAAGAGGACAAAATGCAAATCTCCTTTAGTTGACAATAACATCCAGGATCTGCTCATGACCCCAGTCTCATTGCATGGCAAAGAAATACAATATGTCCTTGTCATTACTGAACATTAGAATTTATTTGGGTGTAAAAAATCGGTAAAAATAAACACTGTAAGTTATAATATATTTCAATACCTAAATGGGTGATTTAGACATTAAATTACATAAAGATTTTAATGTGGGACATGAATAAGGGCTGGTGTGCTCTAAGCAATCTAATGATGTTGATTGAGACTTGCACCACTGCAGAGGATGCCAAGAGCCAGATGACCTCTGAGCAAGATGATGTGAAGCTGTGGGGTAGATCATTGGGCAATTTGTCTGCAGGTGCTCCTTGCGGAGGACGAGCCCGAACCCATTGCGATCTTTAGGCACGTAGATATTGTATAATATGCCCCTCACTTGCCTTGTGCTGTTTCAGTAAAAGGCTACTGCAGAGATTGCTCATGGCTACCCTACAATCAAGGTTAGCCTGCCTCCTGCAAGCTTGTATTTCTAATCTGCATCACACCTGGTTCCTTTCTGAGGCAATCAAGACCAGGACCATAGTGGCTGTGACACACCACCACACAAAATCTGAGTAAAGTTTAGACAATCATATGAAATACTATGGTCAACATTTATATTTTCCCAAGCATTTTCCTGATAAGCAGTTGCCATCTTATTTCCTTTGTAGATCAATGCATAATCTTAATTAATCACATGGCTCCCAATGCTCTTTCTTATCTCCCCTCATTTTGGAAAAAGTGGCTCCATGATAGTAATGTCCATGCCTTTTTATAGTTCTGTTGTTTCCTATAGTGATTTTTACCACAGTAACTGTGTGCTTATTTATATGTGAATACCTTCTAAAAAGCAGTCTTTTTGAGTATGACATCTATACCTTCCTTAAAAAAAAAACCTGAATATTTAAGAACTAGCATAATTCACTATATTTAGTCAATAGATGCCTCCCCAAATGTCTGACAGTGATAGATTAAAAATATATCTCAGAACTTCTGATTCTTCTCTGGGACATAGAAAGCAGGAACTAATATTTTTCTAAAACATAATCAACAAATGCAAAGACTAAAAGCAACTTTATAAGTCATTTGAACCTATAAAATAATTGAGAATACGTGGCCTCAATCTGACCCAAAGACTAAGTAGAGATAGGTGACTGCAGTGCAACAGAAGACATAAACCTTCAATTACTTGTAGTAGATACAATTAGATGTAAGCAAAAGCAGTTCAGGTAGCATGGTTTACAATAGGTGAAGGTCAAGTACAGATTGGCAGGGCAGTCTGCAGCAAGGTAATCACACCACCCACATGAAGATTATAGTATTCTGAGGGCTATCATAGTAATACAAATGGTCAGACCCAGGTCACATCTTAACTAGAATAACTTATACCATCTCATTTAAGGCTCAGCAAAAGGGAAAGTTATACCCATATCCAGACATAAAAGTAACTTACCTCAGGCTCTATACATATTGCCCATCTTTCAGTGAACAATTATGAGGCATAAGAAAAGGAAACTATAAGTAAACAAACAAATAAAAGAAGACACTGGAATCCCAAGAAACAAAACAAGCAAGAGCATAAAATGAAGTCATAACACAGAGATTGGAACTGTGTGATGAGAAATTTAAAAGAACCATGATTAATCTGTTAAAACTCATAAAGAAAATTGCAGGAACATGTTAAATCAAATGTGTATCTCCACAGACATATGTTTGTACCTAGGAGAAAGAATCAAATGGAAATCCTAGAAATTAAAGCAACCTCCCTCCCCAAGAAAAACTTAATGAAAGGATGGATAGTATTTTCAGTAGTTTCATCAGTAGATTTGACACAAATGATGAAAGAAATAGTGAATATGAAAATAGGTAAATAGAAATAAGCCACACTGAAATTAAGAAAATGAATAAATATAGAATCAAAATGAAACATCTCACAGCAGTGGGTCAATACAAAATGATTTGAAACATGTATAATTAGAATCTCAGGAACACAAGAGATTTATGAAGGAGAGAGACAGGCCAAAGGAGATTACAAAAAAATTAGTGTCAGAATTTTCCAAAATGAGTGATTGACACCAAATCAAAATTTCAAAAATCTCTGAAAATATCAAGAAAGATAAATTAAGACAAAAACAAAATTCAGACTGCTAAAAATAAAAAAATAAGTAGAATATTTTAAAGCCAAGTAGCAAAAATGGAAATCATATTTACAGAATAGCATACGAGAAATATCACCAAATTCTCATCAAAAACTATGCAAAATAAAGAAAATGGAGTGACATAATTAAAACGAGAAAATAGTAGCAACTCAAAGCATAAAAGCAACAACTATCTACTCAGAATTCTATAGAGAGCAATAAATATCTTTCCTAGATAAATGGCAAAATAAAAACCTGCTCATAGAAATAAAAACTTAAGAAAACTAATGACTAACAGCCCAAATCTATAAGATTATAAATTTAATTCAGCCCATCAGTTACTAAGTAACAAAACTACTGATGATTAGTGTTGCAATTCAGAATTGTTAAATTGTTAATTTGTGATATTTCTGTCTTTTCAATGTAGGCAATTAGCACTATGAACTTCCCAGAGATTTTAGGAGCAAGTGTGCCCTTTGACTTTCAATCAAAAAAATTTTGGATTTTTAATCTGATTTCGTTGTTGGATCAAGCATGGTTCAGCAGCAGGTTGTTTAGTTTCCATTTCTTTGGACAATTTTGATAGTTCTTCTTGGAATTAATTTATGGTTTATTCCAATGTGATCTAAGAAGGTACGTAATATGATTTTTATAAAATTACAGAGATAGAGATCTGTTTTGTGGCCTAAAATATTATCTTTCTTGGAAAATATTCCATATGCTGATGTGCAGTGCTAAGTGGGAAGTTCATAGCATTTAATGCCTACATCAAAAAAAAAAAAAAACAGAATGATCACCAAATAACTTAATTCTACTCCTCAAAGAAGTAGGAAAAGAAGAATAAACCAAACCCCAAGCTAGCAGAAGAAAAGAAATAACAACATACCAAAACTAAACAAAATTGAACCAAAGAATCAATACCAAAGATCAATGAAATGAAAAGATGTTTTTGAAAAAATAAAATAAATAAACCAATAGTTATATTAACTAAGAATGAAAGATAAATGATTAAAATAAGCTCAGGCTCAAGCAGAAGTGAAAATGATGGCATTAAAACTGATGCCACAGAAATACAATATATCCTCTAAAATCACTAGGAAAATGTTTACATACACAAACTAGAAAATTTATAGGGAATGCACCCTTACAATTTGTGAAATTTAAATCAGGAATAAATAGAAATCCTGAACAACAAATAATGAGTGGTAGGATTACTAACAAAATTTAAAAATACCCAAACAAGCAAACAAAAACAAACCAAAGACCAGACAGATTCATAGTCAAATTCTCCCAGACCTACAAAGGACTGGTAACTATCCTATTGGAACTGGTCCATATTATTGAGAATGATTCTTCTTAACCCATTTTATAAGCCAGTATTGCCATAAAAATAAAGCTAAGAAAGGACACAACAATAACAAAACTACAGACCAATATCCCCTCATGAATATAGATGCAAAAATCCTCCATAAAATTCTAGCATGCTAAATCTAATATCATATCAAAAAGATAACACACCATGATCAGATGTGTTTCATCCCAGGTTTACAAGGATGTTTCAACATATGAGCAAGTCAATCAATGTAATTCACAACATAAACAGAATTAAAAACAAAAATCATATGATTATTTCAATAAGTGTAGAAAAGCATTTGATAAAATCAAACACCTATTCACAATAAAAACCACGTACAAACTAGACATACATCAAAGTAATAGGCCATGTATGACGAACTCACAGTCAACATTATATTAAATGGGGAAAAGTAAAAACAATGGCCCTATGAACTGTAACAAGACAAAAATGACCATATCTATTCAACATAGTATTAGAAGTCCTAGAAAGAGAGGGTGGAGCAACATGGTGGATCACAAGGATCATTCAGCTGAGCTCTCCTAGTATGGCTGGGGAAAAAAAAGAGAACCCAGCCATACCTGGTGTGGGGACCTTACCAGGAGTCATAGCTCAGGGTGTCAAGCAGATAGTGGTATACAGGATACAGTGTTTGATCAAAAGCCTGGAGCACTTGACTGACTCCACTAAGCAAGTGATTGGGAGCCAACAAGAAGGGCTGGCCTCCACCCAACAGAGGTCTGGGGACAGGAGGAAGTCGTTCCAGTGTTTTCAATTTTCAGGGAAAGCTGCACACTGAGTGGAAAGCTTGGAAGAGTGGGCAGACTCAAGCAGTATACAGCAGCCAAATTTGAGTACCAGTTGGAGTGGATATGCCAACAGTATGGTGGCTTATGGGGAAGCCATACTGGGAAGGTCATAGCAGCCAAGAGGTCAGCATTGTGCGAAGGTCATGAGGTCATGAGGGTGGGCCTCTTAGCATGGCTGTCTTTGTTCTGCCTGCTGGGATCAGAACTCCACTCTTGGGACAGGATGAGTGTTTCCTGAAACCCGGGAACTGTTGTCAGGGGGCACTGTGAGACCTGCCTCTGAAGGATTCTGGAGAACTTCATGATCTCAACCCAGCAGGGTCTTAATGCTGAGGGAATAATCAAAGGATCACCAAGAGCAACTAAGTTAGGAACCAGAAACATGCCTAGAAACTAAAATGAGATTGCTGGCTGTATTCTCTTTCCTCTAAAAAACTACAGTGCCACCTGGTGTCCGTGCAATATAATGCAACATATATTCCTATTAAAGTTTGTCCCTTCCTGGCTGTGTGTGTACATATTTATGTTTATAAATATATATGCATACTATTTATATATATATATTATTTATATATATATAAATAGTAATATATATTTTATTTATATATATATAAATAGTATGCATATATATTTATATATTTTAGTACTTTTATTTCTTCTTTTCTTTGTTGCTGAGATTGTTGCTATATTTGGCTATTTGAGCTTGTTTCATTATATTTTGTATGCTAATTTGTTTTCTTGGTTCTATTTTTAACTTCCATTTCCACTTTCATCAAGAGCAAGGGCTCCTGTATTTTTGTTTATAGTATTTTAGCCTCATTTAGTCTCTCTCTCTATTTCACTCTTCTCCATTCTGTCTTTTGATAAAGACTCTTCTACTTTTCTCATCTTTCCCACATTAATCACTCATACAACAGCCAAGATATCCTCTCCTTTTTTTGGTTGTTCTTCTTTCTTACCTTTTCCCCCTTATCTGTCATTCCTTTTTTTGATGCAAATGCATTTTAAATTTTATTTATCTATTCTTATTTTTTATTATTATTTTATTTTTTCACTGAGAGCTAAGGGGGCATGGCTGTGGGCTGGCAGGGAGGTCACAGTAGTAGTCTTGCTCAAGAAGGCCAGGAGATCATTGTCTAGGGAGCCCTCTACATTTGGCACTGGGAAAACAGTATTGGCAAGTCCATACTGCAGAATTTTTCTATGTATTTTTCATTTTTATATAATTGTTCCTCTTGTTTATTGTTTTTTCTCTTTTCTTTCTCCTGTTTTTGGCAGAGGAAGAATCTCTCTTTGCTCAGGTTGGTAAGGAGCTCCAGATTTAGAGGAAGCCACCCAGCAGAGCCCCTCAACATCCTTGAGTTACATATATGGCCTTACCACTGTGCCGATCATTTCTTCTATCACTCTCCGTTTAGAGTGGAATCTTTGGTAAAACTTGGGAAGTTTTCATTTATGATAGTCTCCATCTAGTAGGGCTTCCATTTCTTTGGGATAATGTTTTCCTTCAGGGATCCCTATTATTTGCATGTTTGAACATTTCATGAAGTCTCATGACTTCTGCTTTATGTTTCTTCCTTTCTGCCTCTTTAAATACTTGGGTTAACTCACAAATTTTATCTGCTAGTTCTTTTTTTTTTCCATGGTCTAACCAAAACCCTAGGTCATTTCAACTCAAACAAAGCTTCTCCAAAACACACTAAAATACCATTTCTTCTGTCACTCTCATTCACTTTTCCTATCCTCCCTCTCTCCTGTTTTTCAATTCTTTTCTTTCGTCTGCTTCCTTTTTCTTTTTCTTTTCTCTTTTCCTCTTTTTTATTCTTTCTTTCTTTCTTGTTTCTCCTTGCTCACTCTTTACTCTTCTCTTCCATTTGGCCTTGTACCAATAGGCAATTCAAGGCCTAAGCTCTGAGATAAGGTAATTTGAAGCAAACAAGGAAGTAAGAAGGAAAAAGGAGGGAAATAAGGTGAACAAGAAGAAAGTACATATGAGGAGGAACCACCAGAAAAATTCAGGCAACATGAAAATCCAAAACTCCTCCAAGGGACGATGAGGCAGCTATTAGAGAAAACTCCACATATAAAGAATTAATGGATTTGACAGAAATGGAAATTAAAATATGGATGATAAAGACAATAAAGGAAACAGATAATAACATGGAAAAATAGAACCAAAAGATGGATGAGAGATATGTAGAATATAGAACTGGCAGAGCTTAAAGAAATAAAGGAGACAACCAGAGAATGTAAAGATGCAGTAGAAAGTATCAAAAATAGACTAGACCCTTGAGAAAAAAGAACCTTAGAACTAGAGGATAAAGTTTTTGAGTTAACCAAAGTATTTAATGAGAAAAGAAGAGACAGAAATCAGAACAGTAGCTTCAACAACTATGAGACTTCATAAAGTGTTTAAACTTATGAATAATAAGGATTCCTGAAGGAGAAGATTATTCCAAAGAAATGGAAGCCCTATTGAAGAATATCATAAATGAAAACTTTCCAAGTTTTGCTCAGGATCCCAAAACACTCCATTTAGATGGTTAGTGAACCTCAAGTCATCTCAACTCAAATAGAGCTTCTCCAAGACACACTGAAATGAACTTGTCCAAAGTCAAGTTGAAAGAAAAAGTTCTGCAAATAGCCAAGAGTAAGTGCCAACTGAGGCTCTTAACCTACAGAGGCAGAGCCATTAGGAGGACAGCAGATTTTCAACTGAAACTTTCCTAGCCAGAAGAGCATGGTCATCCACCTTCAGTATTCATAAACAAAACAATTTTCAGCCCAGAATTCTGTATCCTGCTAAACTAAGTTTCAAAATTGATGGAGAAATCAAATCAAATATTGTGGATATACAAGTGCTGAGGAAATTTGCCACTAGAAGACCAGCTTTACAGGAAATATTTAGATCTATTCTCAATGGCTAACACCACAATGATCCACAACCAAAAGAACCACCCAGAAGCTAAATATCAGATCTTAGATTCCACAATGGTGGAAAAGACAAAAACTACACAACAGACTTTCACAAAATAAGATGAATAAAACTCCACCATATTTATCATTCTCTCACTAAATGTCTATAGATTGAATTCCCCAGTGAAGAGGCAGAGGCTGGCTGATTAGATAAAGTACAAGTCATGTCTCTAGCATGACCTAGCATTGAAGGACAAATTAAGACTCAGGACTAAGAGATAGAAAATAGTATTTTAAGAAAACAGAAATAAGAAAAAAGGAGTGGCTGCAATCTTATTCTCAGATACAAGTGGATTTAAAGCAACTGAAGTTAAGAAAGACAAAGATGGATACTTAATACTTGTCAAGGAAACAATACAAGAAGACTTTTCCATTTTAAATATTTATGCACTCAACTAAAATGCTCCCAGATTTATGAAACAGATATTGATTGGTCTGAATAATATGATATCCTTTACTCCTGTAATAGCCACCTCTGACAGAACTGAACAAAAACCCTAAACAGAAACTAAACAAAGATACAAAGGAATTAAATGTGACCCTAGAACAAATAAGATTAATAGACATAAACAGAACACACTATCCCAAAGCTAAAGAATACACATTTTTCTCATTAGCCATGGAACATACTCCCAAATCAACCACATCATATGATACAAATCACACACAGCAACATTAAAAGAATAGATATTATACCTTGTATCTTCTCAGATCACAAGGAAATAAAGGGGGAACTTAACTCCAACCTAAATGGTAATCCTCACACAAAAACATGGAAATTAAACTAAATTATACTAGGAAGAGATAAAAGAAGAAAATTTTAAATTCTTCAAACATAATAACAATGATGACACAAGTTACCAATACTTGTGGGATACAGCAAATGCATTCTTACAAGGGAAATTTCACAGTAGATGCTTACATTTGATATACAGAAAGAGAGCACATCATCAAACTCATGAACCATCTTATGGAATTGGAAAAAGAAGAATAATCTAATTCTTAACCAAGTAGAAGAAAAGAAATAATCAAAATTAATCAGAGATTAATGAAATTTAAAACAAAAGAATCATTCAGAAAACTAATGAAACCAAAAGTTGGTTTTTCAAAAAGATAATTAAAATTGATAAACCTTTGGCTAGATTAGTTAGACATAAAACAGTAAAATCTCCAATAACTTCAATCAAAAATGATAAAGGAGAAATAACAACAGATGCCACAGAGATACAATAGATTATCTCTGAGTATTTTATGTAACTCTATGCCCAGAAATTTGACAATGTAGAGAAAATTGATCAATACAAAGAATCATGCCCTATCCCTAGACTTAACCAAGAAGAAATGAGAATGAGAAAACAATAAAATATCCTCCAATAAAAAAATGCCCTCATCCAGATGACATCATATCAGATTTCTATCAAACCTTTAAAAAAGAGCTTATATCCATTTTGCAGAAATTATTTTCAAAAAATTAAGATGGAAAGATCTTTCCCAGCACATTCTATGAAGCAAATGTCATCCTGACACCAAAACCTGGAAAAGACCCAACTGAAAAGAACTTCAGACCAATTTGATTAATGAATATAGATGCAAAAATTCTCAATAAAATCCTAGCCAAGAGATTACAGCTACACATTGATGAAATATTCATCACGATCAAGTAGGTTTCATACCTGAGATGCAAGACTGGTTTAACATATGCAAGTCCATAAATGTAATTCACCATACCAACACAAGCAAAAACCTAGAACATATGATCTTCTTAATAAATGCAGAAAAAAGCATTTGATAAAATTCAGCATCATTTTCTAATTGGAACACATAAGTATTTAGGCATAGATGGCACATTTATGAATCTAATCAAAACAATCTATGACAAACCCATAGCTAATATTATATTGAATGGAGTAAAACGGAAAGTTTTCCACTTAGAACTAGAACCAGACAAGGCTTATTTCTTCTATTGCCACTACTATTCAACACAGTGCTGGAAATTCTAACCAGTACAATTAGGCAAGAGAAAGAAGTAAAAGGCATTCAAGTCGGGGCAGAGGAGGTCAAACTCTCACTCTTTGCTGATGTTTTGATCTTAAACTTAGAGAAACCTAAAGACTCAACCACAAGACTCCTGAATGTGATAAAAATATAGTAATATATAAGGATATAATATCAATGTCCACAAATAAGTAACCTTAATATATGCCAATAATAGCCAACATTGAAAACTAATTAAGGGCACACACACACACACACAAAGAAATACCTAGGAATATACACAACAAAAGAGTTGAAGGATCTCTATAAAGAAAACTATGCAACCCTAAGAAAAGAAATGGCAGAAGATATTACAAATGGAAGAACATACCATACTGTTGGCTGGGAAGAATCAACATTGTTAAAATGTCTATATTTACCAAAGCAATCTATAGATTCAAACCAATCCCCATTACAATACTATCATTATACTTTCAATATTTGGGAAACTAATTCATTTTATATAGAACCACAAAAAACCATATACAAGCAAGGCAATTCTTATTAATAAAAGCAAAGCCAGGGTTATCACCCTACCAGACTTGGGCTATACTACAAGGACATAGTAATAAAAGCAGCATAATATTGGCACAAAAATAGAGATATAAACATTGGGAACTGAATAGAAAACCATAAGATGAAACTAACATCTTATAGCCACCTAATATTTGATAAACAAAACAAGAATATAAACTGGGAAAAAAGAATTTCTGTTTAATGAATGGTCCTGGGAGAAGTTGATAACCACATGTAAACTGGACCCACATCTTTCACCACTTACAAAAATTGATTCAAAATAGATATAAGATTTAAACCTAAGTCATGAAACAATAAAACATCTCAAACACAGTGTGTGGAAAACACTTGAATATTTCATCCTGGGGAAAAATTGTATGAAGAAGACTTTCATGGCAATTGCAATAACAACAAAAATAAAAAAAAATGGTTCTTAATTAAATTGAATAGCTTCTGTACAGCTAAGGCAACAATAACCAAAGCAAACAGAATCCTTCAGAATGGCAAAAGATATTTGCATATTATGAACTGGACAAAAGCTTGATAACTATGATCTACAGAGAACCCATATTTCAACAAAAAAGGAGGCAACAATCTCATATATCATTGGGCAAGAGACATGAATAGGACCTTCTCAGAAGAACACAGATGAATGACTAACAATCATATGAAAAAATGTTCCCTAATCATCAAAGAAATACAAATCAAAACCACTCTGCACCTAACCCCAGTGCTAATGTCCCACATCACAAATTCTCAAAGCTGCAGATGCTGGCGTGAATGTGGGAGGAAGGGAACACTTTTACACTGCTGTTGGGACTGCAAACTAATGCATTTTTATGAGGAAATATGGAGAATCCTCAAAGAACCCAAATTAGACCTCCCATTTGATCGTGCAATCCCATTACTGGGCATTTACCCAGAAACAAAAAAAAAAACAAAACACTTTATCATAAGGACATTTGCACTAGATTATTTATCACAACTCAGTTTACAATTGCCAAAATATGGAAACAACCTACGCAGAAATTTCTGCCCACCAACGCAGAAATTCATTAACAAGCTGTGGTATTATATGTCATAGAATACTACTCAGACATTAAAAGAAATGGAGACTTTACATGTTTTGTATTAACCTGGATGGAGTTGGAATACGTTCTTCTTAGCAAAGTATCACAAGAATTGAGAAACAAGAATTCAATGTACTCAATTATAATATGATGGCAGTAGATTATTTAATACCAGGTGGCAGGTAGGGTAATGCAGGAGCAGGGAGAGGAGAGGAGAAAGGAGGATGGGCGTCATGGTGTACAGAACACCTCTTGGGGGTAGGACACAATTATAAGAGGAACTTTACTTTACAAATACAATCAGTGTAACTTAATTTTTTGTACCCTCAATGAATCCAAAACAATAATAAAAAAAAGTCCTAGAAAATACGGTTATGAAAGAGAAAGAAATAAAGAGCATCCAAACTTACCCATTTGCCAATGATGTGATGAGATATATAAGAAATCCTTAGGACTCTTTCAAGACCCTTGGAATTGGTAAATAAATTCAAGTAAATTCTCAAGTCACAAAATTAATGTACACAAATCCATCATGTTTCTATACAGAATAAATAGTTAACACCAAGAGTCAAATCAAGAGCTCAATACCATGTGCAACAGCTGAAAAGAAAATAAAATGTCTACGAATATATTTAACAATGGAGGTTAAAGATCTCTACAAGGAGAACTACAAAACACTGGTGAAAGAAATCACAGAAAAAGCAAATGTAAAAACATCCATGTTCATGAACTGGAAGAATTGATATTGTTGAAATGTACATACTGCTCAAAGTGATTTACAGATTCAGTGCAATTCCCATCCAAATACCAACATCATTTTTTAAATTATTAGAAAAAGCAATCCTGAACTGTATGTGAGAAAAAAGGGTCCTGATAGCCAAAGTAATCTTAAACATAAAGAGCAAATAGAAGACCTCACATCACCAGACTTCAAATTATTCTAGAAGGCTATAGCAACTGAAAGAACATGTTACTGATACAAAAAGTAGAAACACAGATGAATGGAACAGAATAGAATCACAAATATCCACAAGCAAATGATTTTTGACAAAGCAGACAAAAACATACATTAGGGAAAGGAATCCCTATTCAATGGTCCTTGGAAAATTGCATAAGTATTAGGATGAAACAGGATTACCTATCTCTCACCATGCAAAAGTTAACTCAAGATGGATTAAAGATTTAAATGTAAGACCTTAAATAATTCTAGAAGAAAACTTTTGGACATTGGCCTGGGCAAAGAAATTATGAGTAACACTACAAAAGCAAATACACCACCAACAAAAATACATTAATGGTACTGAATCAAACTAAAATGTTTCTGTACAGGTAAGGAAATAATCAATTGAGTAACCAGCCAACCTACAGAGTGGGAGAAAATATTCACAAACTACACATCTTACCAAGGACTCAAATCAAGAATCTACTTCAACAAATCAGTAAGAAAAAAAAAATTAATAAGTTGGAATAAACAGATGACAGTTTCTGTGAAAGCAGATACATAATTGCCATCAAATATATAAATAAATGCTGAATATCATTAATCATCAGGGAAATGCAAATTAACACCACAATGAAATGTTACCTTACCCCTGTCAAAATGGCCATTATTGAAAAAGCACAAAACGACATCTGCTGGCACAGATGCAAACAAAGGTAAGGGAACACTTACATACTTTGGTGGAATTATGAACTAGTACAACCACTGCAGAGAAGACTATGGAGATGTCTCATAACACTAAAAGTAGATCAACTATTTGATTCTACTATCCTGCTACTGAGTATCAACTCAGGGGAAAAAGTCCTTATATCAAAATGATATCTTCACTTATATGTTTATCATAGCACAATTCACAATAGCACAGACACGAAATCAACTTAAGTGCCCATCAGCTGATGAGTGTATAAAGTAAATGTGATGTACCTATGCTATGGAGTGCTGCTTTGCCATAAATAGCCATACAGTAATGTTTTTGCAGCAACTTGAGTGAAATGGAGACCATTATCCTAAATAACTTATCTCAGGAATGGATAAAATTTAATAATTCTACTTGTTCTCATTATCATTGGGAGATAAATGATAGGTATATATGGTCATACTAAAGGGTATAATGGACACGGAACACAAGAAGGGAGAATGGGAAGAGAGTAAAAACAAAAAATTATCTGTTGAGTACAATGTACATTGAGCGAGTCATAGTCCCAAAAATTTCAACTTCACCACTGTACAATTCATCTGTGTATAAAAAACACTTTTATACACAAAATCTGATCCCCTAAATCTTCAAAAGTGAATTTAAAAAGCATTTGGATGTGGCTCATTGTGGTCTCGTGACCTATTGACTACATCTTAAAATTAAATATTGATCATGATGCTCATCTAGAAGAAGCAAAAGGAAAGAGGAAAGTGTATAATTAGTTAAATGTGTATGTGTGTGTGTGTATATGTAAATATACAACAGTATGCATAATCTCTCTCACACACACATTCATACAAACACTTAAAGCCTTACATACATGTAAATTCCTCTTTCTATAAGTAGCTTAGATTTGCGGTTATTTATCACTTCCTCTTTCTACCGCTCATTGCAGGCTTCCTTTGCCCTAAGCCAACACTTCGGTTTATCACTATTTTTTTTACCTATGTGAGTTAAACTCATTTGTGAAATGTCTACATATTTGGATACCCTAATTTCATTAATTTGTTGTGGTTTTTACTTAAAGTTTGCTATTAAATACGATAGGAATCAGGAAAGCCCATGTGAATCCTCTCGCTTCCAGATACAGACCTCCCTAACTGCATTACAGTAACAACCCAATTTCTTCCTTATAATGGAAACTAATCCTACTAAACAGTAGTCTTTGTGTTCTATTGAAAACCAGTAAAAAAAAAATAAAAAAGACACAAATACCTAAGAAATGTAAGCTTCAAATAAGAAATTGTGAAATCATTCAAACAATGGTAAATGATTCCAAATATGCATGGAAAGCTTTTGCTAGAAATGCTATAGACTAAATATGTACAGTGTCCCTTACTTTCAGAATATTAACTATGATATATTTTGAATTTAGTATTCATTACTATTAAACTTTTAATGTTGTTCTATTATAACCCTCACTTTGGAGTCAGAAATATCAGAGAAAAACATGTAAACTAATAATAAATATATTTTCTTTTTAAAAAAAGGTGGAAGTGGAACACATTTTTCTTAGTCAAGTATCACAAGAATGGAGAAGCAAGAATCCCATGTACTCAATCCTGATAGGAGGACAATTAAGGACCTAGTATGTGGTGGGGGGCGGGGAAAAGGGAGAACAGAGAAAGGTAAGATGGGGGGGTCACAGTGTGTGACACACCTTTTGGGGATGGGACACAATTATAAAAAGGACTTTATCTAACAAATACAATCATTGTATCCTGGTTCTTTGTACCCTTAATGAATCCCCAACAATTAAAAAAAAGGGGCTGAACATAGCAAAATTGTAACACGATTTTGGTGTTAAAGAGTAGAACCAAAGCCTGAATTAAAAAAAAAAAAAAGATGACAATATATACAGATTTAAGGCAACTCTGTTATCTGTGAAAAGTCTGTCTAGTGGAAATTGCAACTGATCCCTCCCATTTACAGCCATACTAATTGGGCAGCCTTAAAAGTCACAGGGAGGAATATACTGGATTCTATCAGAAACAAAACGTAAATCATGACCAAACAAATGTCATGGTTAAACACACAGAAACCATAAAAGCAATTATGGAATAGTGATTTTTGATGACAAAGATGATATGTTACTTTATAAAGTATAATATTTAACAAATTGAATTTGTGAAATCTTACTTTTATAGTTAAAAATCAATATATTGAGTTTGAAGTGTATAATTTTTGAGGAAAGTGTAAATTTTGTTCATTGGATTGGGATAGACATGTCTTAGATTCAGAGGATTAATGATAACATATGTTACAGCAAAATAATACTAATGATAATTTACATAATAATTTCCAAATGCGAGTATAAACATTTTTTGCATGGATTTTTCTTGAATTGACATATACTAATAATCTATATGTTCCAATTGACACATGATTTCGTTACTACAGACCAACCTTAAAATTGCTTTGTTTTTACAATTGAATATTCTTAGATACCTAGTAAACTCAAAGGTATTAGTTCTTTTGAATATCCCTAAATATCTAATGAACTCAAATGAGAATGAAAGAATATACTTTAATTAGGAGACAAAAGGGTACATTTTCCAATACAAAAGTATGTCTCAGGATTACTGACTCCAATTTGCCACCAGCTCAGAACCTTGGCTAATGGTTTTGATTACTGAATATTAACAAATAATGGGGTCATTAAAAAGTTTAATTGTCTTTTGTTACGATACCAGTATGAAGAGCCTGAAAGCATCCTAGTTGCTTTCAGGTCATTTGAAAATTACAGCCATCAAATAATTAAGTACAGCTGAGTTTTGCTTCCCAGGCTTTTCTTACTGGATCTTCAATTCTAAAACATATTTCATATTAACATCATTGCAATTTTTGTACAAAGTATAGTCTTCAAGTACCAACTACTTGGAATTTTGCCACTTACCATAAAGAATATAAATATTAATTTCAATCAAATGCATGATTTCTCAATGATCTACTGTTTTTATATTATATTATAGATTCTGCTAATTATATTATAGAATCCAGGAAAGGGAAAAACTGGAAATTAAATGCAAATTTCACTGCTCTCAGATATTTCTGAGTTTCATTTTGCCTGTTAAATGTTATAATGTTGAAGAAAATGGTGTCATAAAAATAGACAGATCTTGCAAAAAACAATAACATTCTAATGAAATGCAAAAGATGAATTCTGGACTGAGTATAGAGATCCTACTTCCACTGCCACACCTGTCCATTATGTATTAGAGTACTTAATCTCTCACATCTCCATTTTCTCATCCCAAAATGAAAGGTGCCCCTTTAGAGATGTCTATGGTCCATTCAGCAGTGAAAAAGAATAACCTTTGAATTTAAATAAATTTAGTTGGGATTCTTGCTTTGTCAATTACCAGCTTTAATTTACTTCTGTTTAATCTTAGGAAAGTTACATTTTATAAGCCACAGTTTATTTCATCTGTAAAAAGGAGATGTAAATAATTTATTTCATTAATAAGAAATAATACTTTGCACAATCTAAATTTTCAATGAACAATTTTGTTGGTTTTTTTTTTTTTTTTTTGAGACAGAGTCTCAAGCTGTCGCCCTGGGTAGAGTGCTGGGGTGTCACAGCTCACAGCAACCTCAAACTCTTGGGCTTAAGAGATTCTATTATATCAGCCTCCCAAGTAGCTGAGTATAGGCGCCCGCCACAATGCCTGGCTATTTTTTGTTGCACTTGTCATTGTTGCTTACCTGGCCTGGGCCGAGTTCGAATCCATCACCCTTCGTGTACGTGGTTGGCACCATAACCACTGTGCTATGGGAGCTGAGTCTGAACAATATTTTTCTTTGCATTATTCTTCTTTCCCTTTTAAGTTTCTTTTACTTAAACCTACGATTTCACTCTTAGATTCTTCCTTTTTTTTTTTTTAATTGTTGGGGATTCATTGAGGGTACAAAGAACCAGGTTACATCAATTGCATTTGTTAGGTAAAGTCCCTGTTATAATTGCGTCCACACTTAGATTCTAATAAACAAATCATATTAAACAAACCTAGTGTCATTTTGACCACTTACCTCAGCAATATTTGCATGGGTATTGTTGGTAGGTGCAGGCCAAACTTGGGCTCCACCTCTGCCCGGGAATGCAACAGACGAGCCTGGACAGCAGCTCCTGGGTCCGAGCCCACCGAGGAATATAGTGCTCCCTCCGCGTTCTGAGGCTGTGGCTACCTGTGCTCCAGGACCCTCCACCTTAGGCGAGAATTCTGGCCTTGGTCCATAGCGGCTCTCTTTCCATTGGGGAGAGATGTGCAGTTAAGGCCCTAGCTCCTCTCCATAGCAGGGCAGAAGATTCAGGAAGTGGCTAGGAGCAGAGGACAGAAATCAAATCACTGGCTAGGGACTGTCCCACCAGGAGCACACAGTGAGGAGCCCCCAGTGACCTTAAAGTGACTATGACTCATTATTATATAATTAAAATGAATGCCAAATTTTGATGCCATGGGTCTTCCAGAAGGTTTGGGGAAGCTGCTTGGGTATTAAGAAGCTTGTTATGTAACTCCAACCCATCAATTACCCCAGAGGAGGGAGGCAACAGTCAATCCCTTCAGGGAGAGGGAAAAATGTGGGACAAACTAGTTAGCATATAACAGGTCGTGTGTGCTCCTGCCTTCTGGTCACTCATCCACCTAGGGAGAGGACTGCTCTCACCCTTTGACACATATTCTTATAGCTTTCTTTGTTTGGCAGTAAGTGTGTGTCTGTATGTGACTGTGATTACCTTGTACTTGTGATCACTTTATCATTGACTAGGGACCACTAGTGTTTATTCTTTGGCACCGGGAACAAAGAACCAGGGAGCCGGCAGCGCCTGTGGCTCAGTGGGTAGGGCTCCGGTCCCGTATGACGAGGGTGGTGGGTTCAAACCCAGCTCCAGCTGAACTGCAACAAAAACATAGCCGGGCATTGTGGCGGGTACCCATAGTCCCAGCTACTCAGGAGGCTGAGGCAAGAGAATTGCCTAAGCCCAAGAGCTGGAGATTGCTGTGAGCTGTGTGATGCCACTGCACTCTACCGAGGGAGATAAAGTGAGACTCTTGTCTCTACAAAAAGTAAAAAATAAAAAAAGAACCGTGGAGCATCTACCTCCAGACCAACCGAGCAATTATCATCACGCAAATATTGTACCCATGCAAATAATTAAGGTATTCCTGAGTGGAGAGAGTGGCTCATAGCTGTAATCCTAGCACTGTGGTAGGCCAGGAGTGCTGGGAGCTCAGGAGTTCAAGACCAGCCTGAGCAAGAGTGATACCCCCATTTCTACTAAAAAATAGAAAAATGAGCCAGGTGTTGTGCTGGGCACCTGTAGGCCAAGCTACTTGGGAGGCTGAGGCAGGAGGATCACTTGAGCCCAGGAGTTTGAGGTTGCTGTGAGCTAGGCCAGGTTGATGCCAGGGCCCTCAAGACTGAACAACTGAGAGACTCTTTCTCAAAAATATATCTACATATTCCTGACAAATACTTTGCAAATTATGCCATAAAAGCAATCTTCATACAAAACATTCTGTGAACACAATAGAGGTAAAGTCTCCATCTTTCTTTAAGGCTACATATATTTCATGGTATACATGTACCACAGTTTATTAATCCATTCATGGGTCGATGGGCATTTGGGCTTCTTCCACAACTTAGCAATTATGAATTGGGCTGCAATAAACATTCTGGTACAAATATCTTTATTATGATGGGATTTTTGGTCTTCAGGACATATACCTAATAA
>CAUYON010138147.1:0-10253 GCA_963573935.1 Arctocebus calabarensis | reverse complement strand
TATCCTTCATGGCATTTCCTTGATCACTATATAAAGACATTAATACTCTACCTTTAATAAGTTTCGCCAGTACCCTGCTAAGATGCACCGTAGGTGTGTTCCCACTAATTGCCCTCCCTCTACCCATCCTCCCCCCCCCCCTCCCCTCCGGTTGTCAAGTTGACAAATCAGAATAAGGGCTGATATTCCAATTCTTGGGGTGGACAGAAGAAACAAAAGATATTTGGATATCTATTTATAGGGTGTCCCATAAAGTGGCCATAGATAGGGGAAATGGGAAATAGTAGCTCATTGCCTTTCTGTACAAATTAGTCATTGTAAAATATTTACAAGATATTCTCTATGTGTTAGTTGCCTCTTTGTAAAATTTTGTAATCACTATTTTGTAAATAAAGGTACATTTAGCTTTAAATTGTTATTTTCCCTATGTATGGCAACTTCATGGGCAATCTTTGAGACACTTGGTAGTATATCACTCTGTGCACCCATAAATCATTGAAAGAAATAGTTTCCCTCAAGAGGTTATTCGAGTCATAAATAACTATTCTCAACCATTTCTTTGATCAATTTTATTTATATAACTCAGTCTTAACAAATCTTTTCCCATTATGGCTTGTCTTAAAAAAATACCCAAGGTGGAGAAACATATCAGATTTCAGTTTCAATCATGTGCCTGCTTTCTCTCTCGGGATCCATTGTAGATTTCTGGGAGCAAGAATTTAGGATAATAAGGAGGATTATCTGCTGATTCTTAGAAACTCACTTTGAAATACCTTTTCCTGGAAGTATAAAGTATGAGCCCATAGAAAGTTGATTGTCTTTGTTCAAGTTACCTCAAATCTCTGAGTTTAAGTTTTTTTTGTTTTGTTTTGTTTTGTTTTGTTTTTGCAGTTTTGGCCAGGGCCAGGCTTGAACCCCCCACCCCCAGTATAGGGGTCAGCGCCCTACTCCTTGAGTCACAGGCGCCTTCCTGAGTTTAAGTATCTTCAGATCAACAACAGAGGAATAAGGAGAGAGTACGTGTGATATGTTAGCACTAGGCCACACTCAAAAGAGATAAATTGCAAAATGAAGCAACATGTGTGATCTATGTACAAACGACTTAACAAAAAAAAGCATTGAGTGAGTAAGGTTTAACAGTGTGCCCATCCCGTCACCTTCCTCTAGCCTCAGAGACTGTTGTACTTTAGGGATTCCAGGTTGGGAACATAAGCCACTTTCTCTTTCCTAAAATGCCCTTAGTAACACATATTCAAGTATGTGTTCAAAGCCTCTGCTGCAGGATAAAAACAAAGATGAATAGATTATTCTCTAAACTAATTTCTCCCATACTTTTCAAAGGTAATTGTTATTTTGGTGTCAGTTGTAAAGGCAAATGATGTAGTAATATTTTTACCTCCTCTGTATCCATTCTCCCTTTTCTGATATCAATCCTTTGATTATCCCCTGGGCATCAATACCCCTGGACCTGTTCTCAGTTCGGGTTTAAACCAGGTTGGCTCATGGGATGAGCACAGAATGCTGATAAATCTGATTCAGGGAGGGCCATCTGAAACAAAACAAGGCAAGGAGGTATATATTAGGTGTTAATTGACAATGGTGCATCATGCTGTGCTAAGTAACTAAAAATTAAGGCAGCACGAAGAAAAGGAGAGCCTGGAGATAAAGGAAGACCAATTCCAGCATAATTTGAGCATCTGGTTACAGCAGCATCTAAAAGCAGATACCTGTGGATATTTTAGTTATGTGTACCAATAGATTCATTTTTTTTCTGTTTAAGCCAATTTGATGCAGAAAGAGAGCAAAACAGAGACGTGAAATTGCTGAAAATCAGTTATTTGTGTCTTAGACCATGATGTGCTTATTTTATCTTTTATCTTCTCTTTAATACGTAAACTTAATTTTAAAGAGCTGTTTCAACTACTTTTGCCAACTTGTTTCTCATCTGATGCTCTTTTTTTCTCCTAATAGATATGTCACATTTTGGAAGATTGACTCTGGTTCCATAGAGAGTTGATTTTCTTTGTTCTTAATATCATAGAATAGCCTTCCGATGAATAAAAGAGAACTCCTTTCACTGTTATTCATTGTGTAGAGAAAATGATTGACTCACTAAACACTAACCATGAGACCAGTCAATCTTGTTGATTCAACAAAGTATCACCTGCCATCAAGAAATCTTTTCAGCTCCTAAAGCAAAGTTGCAAAACATTTGTAATAATCATGTCTGGAAATG
This sequence comes from Arctocebus calabarensis, assembly GCA_963573935.1. Classification (NCBI taxonomy): domain Eukaryota; kingdom Metazoa; phylum Chordata; class Mammalia; order Primates; family Lorisidae; genus Arctocebus; species Arctocebus calabarensis. Next base: position 8,017 of record CAUYON010138147.1, on the reverse strand, counting down.
TTGAACACAGTTAAGGGTCTTTATCTCCTTTATTGAGCAACGATTTGAGAAATAAGAGAGAGGAAATCCTTCAATCTAAAAAGCAATCTTGAACTCTAAATAGGATTAAAAACAAAGAACTGCTTCATCTCTTGGTAGAGACACTCAGCAGACTTTATGGATTTACTGACCCTTTGTCATGGATGGATTATTTGCAAATTAAAATGAGTGTTAATAGAATTTGGGAAAATTGTGCATTTATTTTACATAGTACACACTGAGATATTTATTATCTAAGTTATCAGGACAACTCAAGTGTTAATTAATAATGTAATGTTTGGGGCAAATTTAATTTTTTTTTTTTTAGACAGAACCTCAAGCTGTCACCCTGGAGAGAGCACTGTGGCATCACAGCTCACAGCATCCTCCAATTCCTGGGCTCAAGTGAGTCTCTTGCCTCCACCTCCCAAGTAGTTGGGACTACAGGCACCCGCCACAACGCCTGGCCAGTTTTTGGTTGCAGACATCATTGTTGTTTGACGGGCCCGGGCTGGATTCAAACCCACCAGCTCAGGTGTATGTGGCTGGCGCCTTAGCCCGTTGAGCCACAGGCGCCGAGCCAGCAAGTTTAATTTGAATACAAATGTTATTATTATTTTTAAGGCACTGATCCTCAAAGTTGGTGCACAGTGAAACTATTTGGGTTTTAAAAATAAAATACTGACAATTGAGGTATATGGCAGGAGGTATTGCCTGCAGGAGGGAGGTTTAAAACCTCTCCAGGTGATTCTAATGTGCAAAGTTGGGGACTAATTGCTGTATGTCACGATGTCTATGTCTTTCATGTTGTTATCAATCACCTGGGGGTGTTGCTGAACTCAGATTCTGATCCAGTAGGCCCGGTGTGCAGTCTGAGAACATTTGTTTCTAACTCTTCTGGTGAAGCTGATGTTGCTGGTGTAGGTACCACATTTTGAATAGCCAGAATCTGAAGTGTTTATTACAATTTCAGGGTAACTGGGTATAAGAAACTTTCCAAGGTTTACCCAACTGCCCATCTCAAATTGGACTGATGGTTGTGGTAATTAAACTTGATCTATGCAGGACATTCTAACATAGTGAAGACTTGTTGAGGGTTGTTATTCCTGCTGCGGGTACTACCTTTGCAAAGCATATGGGAAAGGAGGATGGGGTACTACTGGGCCTGCTGACTTCCCAGCCTCTGGCTCTGTTTCAAATGGATAAGGCTCGGGCGAAATGGCAAAGCCTGACCTTCATGCCTTCACTCCCTCTTTCAGCACTTCTTCTCTCCTTCTGGTCCTCTGGCCTGACCAGCCACCTGCGGACTGTCTCTCTGCTTCTGAAGCCTTTACTTTACCCAATGAAAAAATACAGTTTTGAATATCTCAATATCTTCCTGCCTTTAGTCACACCACAGTGAGAGACTCTTGACTGATTCTTGGTTGGCAGATCTGTTTGTGGATGATAGAGCAGTGTTGTGGAATTCAGTTTGAAAGAAGAAATGAAACCCCTTTTCCTTTCCCTTCAGTGTTCTACTGATATTTCACCACTTTCCACCACAATATTCTTTTCTGAACTAAGGTGCGGGAGCAAATATATTATAGTCTAGGTACTAAGGAGCTATGTTCAACAAAGATCCTGATCCTTATGTCTCAAGGAACCTAATTAAAATTCTGTTCAGTCTCTTTAAAGAATAGACAACATAAATGTAACAATATGGAGAAAATTTTATTTTTTAGCAGCAAAATCATTGCCAAAGAAGTGGTTTCTTGAGTGAACATTTTCATAAGTTTGGATTGGGTAGGAAGTAGAACCCAAGGGCATGCTTGAGGAAAAATAGAAGTTGGCCATAGAGTTGAATAAAACCCATTTAGTTGACCAACAGAAGCATGTAAGTTGGGCATAAGAGCTGGAAATAGTAGAAAAGAGGTATGGTAGCTGTATCAGGAAAAGGAGAGAGAGATAGTATCACTAATGGAGAAAATATTTTTAGGGCAGGGGAGATCAGGTCTCTGAAGGAAATTTTAGTACATCTATTAAATTTGATGTGCACTACAAATCATCTTCCTTATTGCTTTATTTCATTAGTAGAAAATTATCCATTTTTAATGAACATGTTGGGAGGTTTTGGTCTCTATTTTAAAATGTAATTTAAGTCATAGCATTCATGTACTCAAAACTTCCTAGCAGCTCTCCACTGCATGCAGAGTAGAAGGTAACTGCTTTATAGTTGTCCTCTAAGTTCTCATGAGTCCCCGCTGACCTCATCTTTGTTCTGACTCCAAAACCTTGTGTTTCTTAGAACATGCATTTGTATTTCCTTCCTATGGACCTTCTCTCAACTCTTCCCTCCCACCAGAACACTCTTCCCTGAAATACCTGCGTGGTTCATTGTTCTACCTGCTTCCAGATTTTGCTCAAATACCACCTTCTCAGCAGCTAGATTGAAAGTTGCAATACTCCTTCCCTGCCTCCCAACATCTTTTTCCTGCTCTGTTTCATTCTGTAATAGCATTTCTCTCAGTTTGTTTCAGAATAGATGTATGTATTATTTTCTTTGTTCTCCTCAATGAACTGTTAAACCATAAATGGAAGCTCTATGAGGCCAGGAACCTAGAACACAATTATTGAAGAAATGAATGCTTGAGTGCTCATTAAGATTTCCCAAGTTGTTTGCAGTAAGTCAATCAAAATCTAATTATTTGGACTCAACTCATCGTATTGCTTCTTATCAGTGGCTACTGGACTGGAACATATATAATTGTACCCAGTGACCCTTCTACTTCAGCTCCAGTTACTTTTAAGACACCAAATTTCTCTAAGTTCAGTCTAAAATACTTGAAGCCATAACACTAAGTCCTTAAAACACACCTACCCTGGCAGATGTTCACACTGTCAGTTCCTTTATCTCCTCTGTTGCTTCCTCACTTCCACTGCCTGCCAACCCCAAGGGCACACCCTGCACATGGTGCTTCCTCTGCCCAGAACTGCTCCAGTTCTGATTCTATTCTTCTTCTTCTTCTTTTTTTTTTTTTTTGAACTTACACTTGGTCTTTCTGTCTCTCTGTCTGTAGTTCCACATCCACAGTTTTCTCATCTGCTTAGAGCCTTTGCTTGGAGGAAAAAAGATAAGAGATGCAATCCTGGATTTGTTACTAAATTGCCACATAGTCATGAACATGCTATTCTTTTATGTGCTAAGCCTCAGATTTCATGACTGTGACGTGGGGATATTATTTTAATTGTTTCGTGTATGTGAGATGGGGATGATGATATTGACCTCATGGATGATTTTGATCTTGCAGAGAATAGTGAAACGATGCCTAGTGTGTGTAAGTAGGTGGTCAGTGAGTGCTCTTCCTTTTTTCTTCTCCTTTCTACTTTTATTAGCTTCTGTTTAGTCATAGGATCATGAAATCTTTAGTTTTAAGTGGATGTTAAGGCTGTTGGGTTCAGCTATTTATCTAAAAATCTGTTTCTTATCATCTTTGCATGCAATCATCATTCCTCCATTAGAAGCCTTTATTTCCTGCCAAAGCAGCCTGCAATCTGTTTGGCATAGATATAACCAGTGATTCTCTAATATTGAGATTGAATCATTCACCCTAAAAATTCCATGCTTAATCCTAACATCTAATACTTGATGTTCTATGAAAGAATAAGCTAGTTTTTACTGCACGATAACCCTTCAGAGAGATGAAAATAGTTATTCTGTCTTTTGGTGTTTTTAATCACGCAGACTAACTTACCACACTAATATTGATTCCTCAAAAAATGTGACATTTTGATTTTCTCCCATGGCACCCATTTCCTTGCGAAGCTCCATCTCGTAAGGTAGCTGAGCAAAGTGATTAAAGACACAGTTTGATGGTCTAAATACTCAGGATTTGGGTCTGAGTTCTACCATTTATTAGCTGGGAACCTGGAGAAAGCATCTCTAATGTCTCTGTCACAGATAAAATGGATAAGATTAATAAAAGGCATTCCTCAAAGGCCGGGGAGGGGACAAAGCAGAGGATGTGTTTAGCACATGGAGTGAGTCCCTGGCATGTGGTTTGTGAAGTATGAGTCAGTGGTTTGGGGAGCCTGACTATCAGACACAGCTTGTTTGGGACTAAACTAGAGCAAGGCTTTGTTCTGAAATTGTAGTTCTATCTGTGCAGTCTTAGATAGAATTAGTTTTTGTTGACATCTACATCATTCAAGTTATTCTCGTCCCATTTGGAATCAGTAGTACTAGAGATGTAAGTAATGTTCTCAATGAGGCGTTACAACTGCCAAAGACATGAATAGAAAAGTCTATAAAAGTTAAAAATAGATGAAACATAAAATTCGTTTTTACAAATAGGGAGATCATATGTTAATAAAATAGTTCAGTGGGACTGGAAGAGCTTGTGTATTCATTCATTCATGTTTTCAGCAGATTTTTGTTCATCCTCAGCCATGTTCCAGGCACAGTGCTAGGCACAAGTGTCTCCCGTCTCTTCTCTCACTATTGCATTCTTGATAGTGGTAAGTATAACATAGAATTAAATTCAATTTTATATAGATTTACTCATCTCCATAAATCTAGATGATGATGAAATACAATGCTATTTTATTTTGTTTTAATTTGTATTATGGAATATAAAGCATAAAAGATGAAGGTAGTAATAAAAATCTATATTTTAACATGAAAGAGGTAAATCTCCATCTTTCTTGCAAGTATCTCAAGAATGGAAGAAAAAGTATCCAATGTACTCAGCCCTACTATGAAGCTAATCTATAGCTTTCATATGAAGGCTAAAACCCAATTATAGCACAAGAAATGGGGAAAGGGGCAAGGGAGGGGATGGGAGCGGGGAGGATGGCTGGAGGGAGGGTGATTGGTGGGATCACACTTACGGTGCATCTTACAAGGGTACAAGTGAAAATTACTAAATGTAGAATATAAATGTCTTCATATAGTGAGTAAAAGGCCATGAAGGCTATGTTAAATAGTTCAATGAAAATATTTCAGATTGTACATGAAGTCAGCACATTGTGTCCCATGATTGCACCAATGTACACAATTATGATTTAATTTAAAAAAAAGGACAGAATAGGGTGGCACCTGTGGCTCAAAGGAGTAGGGCGCCGGCCTCATATGCCAGAGGTGGTGGGGTCAAACCCAGCTCCAGCCAAAACCACACACACACACACACAAAGACAGAATAACATCTTCCCCCCCCCTCAGTGTTCAAGCAATTAATTAAATCAAGATAAGAAATCTCCACATTGTTGCATATACTGGCTTATTTTAAAAGATGCAGCTGAGCAGTAGGTTGACAAAGTCTAAAATTTCAACATTCAAAGAGCAAACATAGTAAAGGTCATGCAAGTTCTAGGATAGAAAATCGTGCCAGAACTTGCCCATCTTATCCTACCTACAAATGCACATGATATCCGCAACCAGAAAAAATTGGAAGAATAGCAGGTTGCCACTAGTCAGACACACAGTTTATTCAGTAATATTAAGCCTCTTCCCTCCCTGGCTTGTTTGATTGGAAATAACTCAACCCTAACCACAGAAAGGAGTTTGGGAAGAGGTAACTGCTGTAAGATGTGCGCCTTTTATTTATATTTTGCCTTAAGTCACTGAGCTTCCATAAAAAGTCTATACACATGATACCCAAGCCAGAAATCCCCCAGCTATGACTTTTCACCTAACTACACTAAGTATCAGTCCAAGATAAAACACTGTGAAGATTAAAGAGACTAAGTACTGAAACAAGTGAGGCTACAATCGTCTAGGACAGTCTACTATAACTTAGGTAAGTGATACTGCATTTGAGAACCTAAGAGACTCTATGGACTTTTTCTTAGGTGGCAGTTTTGAACTGTCCTATGCCAAATAGCTAATTATCAGGTTTACAGAGAAGGCTGACTAGAAAACAAAGTCTTTATTCACATGTGTTCAAATTTATTTGTTCATATCTGCATTTAACTTGTAACCACTACATACTAGGATCAGCAGACATGATTAAAGATTTTTTGCAAGCTTCACCTCCTGATATCCTTCACTCTTCTCTCCCCCAAACTCCTATACAAGTTCCCCCTGCTTTAAGCCAAAAGGTCAATTCTGGATTAAAATATGCCTGAACTAAGTATACAGGAGGTAATATGGAAACAAGGGGATAAAATTAAATTCATCTGTCAACAGCAAACACCATAAATGTATGCTACCATCCTGTTAAACAGACAACCTGGAGAAACCACAATGGTAACACCCGCATTAACTTTTAAAAAACCTGAAGGAAATAATTTGATTTTACAGTGGTTTAATTTACTCAAATGTTCAATGACCATAAATGTTTCTGCAAGTAAAAGAGAATTGTAGGCAGTTGAGAATACATGTTTGATACTAACAATCTTCAAGCTTTAAAGATGTCATTGCATGAAGAAATTTATGGGAAACACTGTTCCTGTTAATTACGTACAGTCTTAGTCTAACATGTGGAGATCACTGTGTCTGATATTGACGCTGCGGTAGGCAAAAACTACCTTGTTCTTTATATATTATGGAAAACACTGCTCCCAATAATGTGTTAGGTTTGTGACAAAGGTACCGGAAATTATGCAAAACTGGAATTAAAACCGTACCTTAGATAAGTTGAACTATAAAATTTTGTATAGTATTACTGCAGCCTTAAGTGACATGTGTTTACAACTTGGACACAATTCAAAGAATTTGGGCAAACTATCATTATTATACGGTTAGCTAAATAAAAACCCTGATTAGAAACCCTGAATTAAATTTAGTTCTCCTCTAATACTTAGCTTACTTTTTTTTTTTTGAGACAGAGCCTCAAGCTGTCACCCTGGATAGAGTGCTGTGGCATCACCACTCACAGCAACCTCCAATTCCTGGGCTCAAGCGAGTCTCCTGCCTCAGCCTCCCAAGTAGCTGGGACTACAGGCGCCTGCCACAACGCCCGGCCATTTTTCGGTTGCAGCCGTCATTGTTGTTTGGCAGGCCCAGGCTGGATTCTAACCCTCCAGTTCAGGTGTACGTGGCTGGCGCCTTAGCCCATTGAGCCACAGGCGCAGAGCCAATACTTAGCTTTCTAATTGGGCTGTTTTCTAAAACCCTCATGTGTTGACCATAAATGCAAAACTTACAGTATCTATGGGGTTTTATTAGTAGATGCTGCTTTTAAATTTAAAAAAGCAACAGCATAACTGGCATAATTATGGAAAGCACTGCTTCCAATAATTATAGAATAACATTTTTTCCTAAAGTTCTAAAATACATTAAAATAATATAGATGTGAATAATACCAATATGACAACAATTCACAATGGTGACCACCATTTTATTTTATTTTATTTTTTTTGGAGACAGAGCCTCAAGCTGTCACCCTGGGTAGAGTGTCGTGGCATTATAGCTCACAGCAACCTCCAATTCCTAGGCTCAAGCGAGTCTCCTGCCTCGGCCTCCCAAGTAGCTGGGACTGCAGGCGTCCGCCACAACGCCCAGCCATTTTTGTTTTTGGTTGCAGCCGTAATTGTTGTTTGGCCGGCCCAGGGTGGATTCGAACCCGCCAGCTTAGGTGTACGCGGCTGGCGCCTTAGCCCGCTGAGCCACAGGCGCCGAGCCAGCTAGTCTATTTTCAGTAGAGACAGGGTCTCCCTCTTGCTTGAGCTGGTCTCAAAGTCTTGGGCTCAGGCAATCCCCGAGTACTAGGATTACAGATGTGAGCCATTACCTGGGGTCAACTCTGGGGCTTCCTTTGCATCTTTCCTTTGACATTCTTTGCTTTCCTCTGGCCAAAGTACCTATATCATAGTATGTGTTGGTTTATCATATGTGCCCTAAAATAATTTTACTCAACTCATACTCCCCATCCATTTACAATAATATTTAAATTTACAATTCTTATTTGGAAATGTTTATATCAGTACAGTGAAACTAAATTTTCATCCAGTGTCAATGTTAAAAGTTTACATATCATTAGTTTATTATAAAAGAGAGACATGGTAATTATTTACATGATAA
>CAUYON010138145.1:0-18508 GCA_963573935.1 Arctocebus calabarensis | reverse complement strand
GCGCCTATGGCTCAGCGGGCTAAGGCGCCAGCCATGTAAACCTGAGCTGGCGGGTTCGAATCCAGCCTGGGCCCGCCAACCAACAATGACGGCTGCAACCCAAACAAAAATAGCCGGGCGTTGTGGAGGGCGCCTGTAGTCCCAGCTACTTGGGAGGCCGAGGCAGGAGACTCGCTTGAGCCCAGGAATTGGAGGTTGCTGCGAGCTGTGATGCCACGACACTCTACCCAGGGCAACAGCTTGAGGCTCTGTCTCAAAATTAATTAATTAATTAATTAAAATAAAATAAAATAAAGGAAAAATTAAGACAAGCCCTAAAAACCAGAACCAAACTGAAGTAAACACCCTATCTTTAAGTTGGTGGCATAAACACATAGGAAAGAATTATTTTGAGTATTTTAAATATTTATTGAAAATATTTACTGTTAAAATTTTATTTTTATTTTGAAAGTATTGTGATACTACATCCTTAGCGGAATAAAGCCTAAGGACAAAGAAAACGCACAAAAGAATCCCAAACTATATTCATGTCTTAACATTACTAATAAGACCAGTATTGTTATTTCAAAATGAATACATGTTATGTATATAATATAATGTTAATGTTGTTAGAAATGGAAGATTTTAGAATAATATAAAAAATGATAGAAATATAAAAGAAGTAGCCCTTTTCACCAAGATAGCACCATAGGCAAAGAAAAAAGTCCTTCCTCCTCCCAAAGCCAAGGCCAAGGCAATGCCAAAGGTGCCCACAGCTACACAAATAAAAATGGAGATGAGCATGCCTCGCCTCCCGAAGACACTGCTCAAGAACAGCCCAAATATAACTGGAAGCGAGCTCCCAGCCTGCTACTATGCTAGCAACAAGCTCTCCCTGGCCACTGAGTCAACCATCAAGAAGACACCAGCACACTTGTGTTCAAGTGTGGATGTCAAGGCCAGCAAGCAACAGATCAAATAATTTGAGAAAAAAACTCTACGACACTGACATGGCCAAGGCAACACCTGATCAGACCTGATGAGAAAAGAAGGCCTGTGTCAAACTGGCTCCTAACTACAATGTTTTGGATGTTGTCAACAAAATTGGGATCATCTAAACTAAGCCCAGCTGGCTATTTCTAAATACACATTTTCACCATAAAATAAATAAACAGGCCAGATGCAATAGCTAATGTCTATTATCTTAGCACTTTGGGAGGTTCAGGAAGAAGGATCGTATGAGCTCAAGAGTTGAAGACCAGCCTGGGCAATAACACAACAAGACCCTGTCTCTACAAAAAATTAAAAATTAACAGGTGTGGTGGTGCAAGCCTATAGTCCTAGCTACTTGGAAAGCTGAGCCAGGAAAATCACTTGCGCCCAGGAGTCTGAGACTGTAATGGGCCATGATCAAACCACTACACTCTAGCTGGGTGACACAGTGAGGTTCTGTCTCTAAACAAAGCAAAACAAAATCAAAAACTAAATGAAGAAAAACTAAAATAATTTCAACAAAAACTCTAATTTTTCATGTATACTGGAAATAGCAGTATCAAATCATAATTTTATTTTTTCTTTCTAATTAAAAAAAAAAAAACTTATTTCCTACACCTAAAAAAGCCTAGAAGCAATAATCATCCTCAATACCTTCACTGTGATATCTAAAAACCATTTACCACTTAAAGAAACCAAGGCTCCTTAAAAAATAGCTGATTTCAGATCTAGGGCAGGAAAAGTACAAGATAAATGGGAAAGCCCCTTGTGACAGAAAGTAAGTGATCAGGCTCGGCGCCTGTGGCTCAGCGAGCTAAGGCGCCAGCCACGTACACCTGAGCTGGCGGGTTGGAATCCAGCTCGGGCCCCCCAAACAACAATGACGGCTGCAAACCAAACAAAAATAGCCGGGCGTTGTGGCGGGCGCCTGTAGTCCCAGCTACTTGGGAGGCAGAGGCAGGAGACTCGCTTGAGCCCAGGAATTGGAGGTTGCTGCGAGCTGTGATGCCAGGACACTCTACCCAGGGCAACAGCTTGAGGCTCTGTCTCAAAAAAAAAAAAAAAAAAAGTTTAAGTGATCAAAAACCAATGGGATGATATTTAAAAGAACACAAGAGCCTCTCTGAAAGGACTCACGATGGCCAAAGATGAGATAATTGCACAATATAAAAACACTTCAAATACATAAAAATCCATGATTAAAAAAAGAAACTCAACTGATCATTACACAAGGTTCCTAAGGCACCAATTCATCATTCTAAAAACCGATACAAGGAGTAGTTGGGGAGAAAAATTAAGCTTCTATCTTCATTTCTTGACTTTAAAGACATTAAAATTCACGAAAGAGGCCAGGCCCAGTGGCTCATGCCTGTAATCCTAGCACCCTGAGAGACTGAAGTGTGAGGATCACTGGAGGCCACAAGTTGGAGATTAGCATGGACTACAACAAGACCCGTGCCCCTGTAGTCCCAGATACTCAGCAGGCTGAGGCAGGAGGATAGCTTGAGCCCAGGAGCTCTAGGCTACACTGAGCTCTGATGATGCCTCTGCGCCCACGCAACAAAGTTAAGATCCTTACCGTGTATGGTGGCTTTTGTCTGCAGTCCTATTACTTGGGAGGCTGAGGCAGGAGGACCCTGAGTACAGGCGTTCAAGGCTACAGTAAGCTATGATGACGCCACTGTACTCCAGCCTAGGCAACAAAGTAAGATCCTGACCATGTGGGGTATATGCCTGCAGTCCTACTACTTGGGGGGTTAAAGCAGAAGGATTGCTTGAGCTTAGGAGTTCAAGGCTGCAGTGAGCTGTGATCATGCGCCAGTAGGTAACAGAGTTAGACTCTGTGTCTTAAAAAAATTATAATTACGGCTTGGCGACTGTAGCACAGTGGTTACGGTTCCAGCCACATACACCGAGGCTGGGGGGTTCAAACCCAACGAACAGTGACAACTCCAACTAAACAGCTAAACCAGCTGTTTATAGCGACAACTCCAACAAAAGAAAAATAGCCATGCTTTGTGGTGGGCTCCCATCATCCTAGGTACTTGGGAGGCTGAGGCAAGAGAAATCACTTAAGCCCAAGAGTTAGATGTTGCTGTGAGCTGTAATGCCATAGCACTCTACTGAGGGTGACATAGTGACTCTGTCTCAAAAAAAAAAAAAAAAAAAAAATTTAGAATTAAAATTAAACAAATAGGCTCGGCGCCTGTGGCTCATTTGGCTAAGGCGCCAGCCACGTACACCTGAGCTGGCGGGTTCGAATCCAGCCGGGGCCCTCCAAACAACAATGACGACTGCAACCAAAACAAAAATGGCCAGGCATTGTGGTGGGCGCCTGTAGTCCCAGCTACTTGGGAGGCGGAGGCAGGAGACTTGCTGGAGCCCAGGAATTGGAGGTTGCTGTGAGCTGTGATGTCACAACACTCTATCCAGGGTGACAGCTTGAGGCTCTGTCTCAAAAAAAAAAAAAAAAATTAAGCAAATAAAGTTTTCTTTATAACAGAACTTCAATTAATAAATAAATGTAGGAGTGACACAATTAGAAAACCATCATTTTCAATACTCAGATGCTGCTAATAAAATTTTGGGTGAAAAGCTGTAAGACCTTTATGAAGGACACATCAAGCTGACAACATCTAAAACCACAATACTAAAAGCAAGCCAACCTAACACTACGTATCTCCTGATGACGTGTAACAGAACAAACATCACATATTTTTTTAGGAAAATGACATAGTATATGCTACAAAGAATCTGTAACCAGAAAATAATGGGACCTTACTGGGTATCTTTTTGCCACAAAAAGGAATTTAAATATTTAGTCCTATTCTTAAATGTGCTCATAGGGGTTGCTGTCTCTCTAACTCAGCTCCCTACAAAAGGAACCCAGAAAACTACCAGAACTAAGGGGCAGGGCGAGGCTGGGGGAGGGAGCCTGAGCGCGGCACTTCCATTCGCTTTTTCACTCTGTCCGGAAACCAGACTGTGTGGCTGTTAGCAAGTAAATGTGGAACCAGGCTGAGTTCGAAACAATGCTACTACTTTATCCCAGCCCCATGAAGACATCTACTCTGAGAGTGTCGTGAAGGGAGTCTGTGCTTGGAAGAGGACATACCACACACGAAGTGCAACTCAAGAAACTCTGGCTGTCAGCGTTCTCATCACTACTGCTGTGACTGCATATCGCTTATTCGACATCAAAGATGCCTTGCTGGAGACGTACAGGATAGCCACAATAATACATCTTAAATAAGTCCTATTCTTCAGTGATAGATGGTGTTTCTCTATCACATCCATATTTTAAGCATTTTCTTTTTTTCCCTGTTTTTTTTTTTTGTAGAGACAGAGTGTCACTTTATTGCCCTGGGTAGAGTGCTGTGGCGTCACAGCTCACAGCAACCTCCAACTCCTGGGCTTAGGCCATTTTCTTGCCTCTGCCTCTCAAGTAGCTAGGACTACAGGCACCCACCACAACACCTGGCTATTTTTTTTGTTGCAGTTTGGCTAGGGCTGGGTTTGAACCTGCCACCTTTGGTATATGGGGCCAGCGCCCTACTCACGAGCCACAGGCACTGCCCTTCTTTTTTTCTTTTTAAAATGTTAAGCATTTACTTTTCTTTTTTCTTTGAGACAGAGTCTCACTATGTTGCCCTGGGTAAAGTGCTGTGGCATCACAGCTCACAGCAACCTCCAAACTCTTGGGTTTAAGCGATTCTCTTGCCTCAGCCTCCCAAGTAGCTGGGACTATAGCTGCCAGCCACAACATCCAGCTGTATTTTTGTTGCAGCTGTCACTGATGCTTAGCTGGCCCAGGCTGGGTTCAAACCCGCCAGCCTTTGGTGTATGTGGCTGGACCCATAACCATTGTGCTTCAGGCACCAAGCCAATTTTAAGCGTTTTCAAAGGCACACACAAATCTCTAGGACATCTGGTTTAAACTGCTGATGCCAGAGTTTAATTTATGGTACATTTCCTTAAACATATGTATAGGCTACCTAGAGCATACTGTTTTCTCTAAGTTTTTGTTTCAATTTAAATGTTGTGAATTAAGAAAATAAACCCTAAATTTTTATTTAAAAATCAATAAAATTTTAAATTTTCCTTTAAAAAATACATAAATAAATTAGGTATCAATAACCAACTCTAATAAAACTTATTATCTAACTCAAATAAAAGGTAAATGGGGTTCAGCAGCTGTAGCTCAGTGGCTACGGCGCCGGCTACATATACCAGCACTGGCAGGTTTGAACGCGGCCAGACCTGCCAAACACAACAACTACAACAACAAAAATACCTTGGCATTGTGGTGGGCACATGTCTCAGCTACTTGGGAGGCTGAAGCAAGAGAATCACTTAAGCCCAAGAGTTGGAGGTTGTTGTGAGCTATGACATCACAGCACTCTACTGAGGGTGACAGAGTGAGACTATCTCAAAAAAAAAAAAGGTAAAGGAGCTACATATATTAAGTTTAGTGTCTAAATGTTATTTTGACAATAAAAAAGGTACCTGGCACATGAGACACAATACCTATTGAATATATAGACATTATTTTATCAAGATTACATATGAAGTTTAGTATCTAAATGTTATTTTAACAACAAAAAAAGTACCTGGCACGTGAGACACAATACCTATTAAATATATAGACATTATTTTATCAAGATTACTTTTAAACAAAAATAATTTTAAAATATTGGAAAATTTAACTATATTAAAATAAGACACCATCAAAGAAAAATATCTAAAAGTGTATAGGAGATGAAACGAAGAAATGTATTCTCTGTACATTAAGAAATGCCCAGAATTCAACAAAAGTGCGGTGCTATTTAAATGAAGGCTAGCAAAACCTTATATAAGCAAGAAAAAAGAACTTCCTTACAGAAAACGAAATCACAAGCACCATAGAACAATAAGGGAAGAAGGCACAGAAGAAAGAGCCTCCAAAGCTGTGCTGGGCAACTGGGCGCCTCCAGCCACAGGCGCTACTGAGCACTTGACTATGGTCACCCCAGAAGAACTCAATTTGTAATTTTATTTATATTAATTCTAACTTAAAAAGTAATACTCAAGTCATTTATTAGAAAACTTTTACATGTTTTAGAACAACCTGAACTTGTGGATTTTTTTTTTCAACTGTACCCTTTATAGGCTTTGAAAAAAATCTAAATACACACGTATCTCCAATGAAAATTAAGTACCCAAATTAAGATGTGCTGTATGTATAACTATATATCAGATGTCAAAAATACACTATGAGAAAAAGGTAAAATATCTTGCTAATAATTTTGATACTACTACATGTTGAAATGAGACTGTCTTGGGTATGCTGGGTTAAATAAAATATTATAATGAATTTCAACACCCGTTTCTTTTAATTTATTTAACACAACTATTAAACTTAAAATCACTCATGGATCACATTATATTCTTACTAATGACACTGTTCTAAACAATATACTCTAACACCTGCATAAACGTCCTCTCCTTATTTGTCACTTCTCCATCATGACTAATAACAGTAACTAACATATGTGGGTCACTCAGTGAACATTAGATACCATGCCAAATGCTTCACATGGATTATCTCACTCAATCTTTCCAAAGTAGGAGGTAGTTTTATCATTATCCTTATTTCAGAAAAGATTTAAAATTAAGCATCAGAGAAGCTTAAGCCATTTGCCAAGGTCACAAAGCAGTAAGTAATGATGCCACAATTAGAATTCAAACAGTCTTAAATGATTCTACTATCTCCTACCTGAAATTTATATCCCTGACTTTTACATTATCTCAAGACACTGTCCCCAAAACAGATATTTTCCATTTTCCAGCCATTCTAAAAGCCATTCAATAGGCTGGCTATGAGGTGGCTCATACCTACAACCCTAGCACTCTGCGAAGCTGAGGTGGGTGGATTGCTTAAGTAAGAGTTGGAGACCAGCCTGAGCAAGAGTCAGACCCTGTCTCTAATGAAAATAGAAAAACCAGTCAGGCGTATGCCACAGTCCAAGCTACCTGGAAGGCTGAGGGAAGAGGATCTACTGGGCCCAAGAGTTTGAAGTTGCTGTGAGCTATGAGGATGCCACGGCATTCTACTCAGGACCACACAGTGAGGCTCTGTCTCAAAAAACAAATAAATAGGGCGGTGCCTGTGGCTCATCGAGTAGGGCACCAGTCCCATACACCGAAGGTGGCAGGTTCAAGCCCAGCCTCGGCCAAATTGCAAAACAGAAAATGAGCCGGGCATGGTGGCGGGCGCCTGTAGTCCCAGCTATTCGGGAGGCTGAAGCAAGAGAATCGCCTAAGCCCAGGGGTTGGAGGTTGTTGTGAGCTGTGATGCCACAGCACTCTACCAAGGGGGATAAAATGAGACTCTGTCTCTACAAAAAAAACAAAACAAAACAAAACAAATAAATAGGGTGGTGCCTGTGGCTCAAAGGAGTAGGGCGCGGGCCCCGTATGCTGGAGGTGGCAGGTTCAAACCTAGCCCCAGCCAAAAACTGCAAATAAATAAATAAATAAACAAGCCATTCACTTCCCTTTTTAAATTAAATACTAGAGAGGAAAAACACAAACCAAGTAACAAAAAAAATCCCCACATATTTTGGCTTCAAGAACAAAGATTAACCGAAGTTGTAAGAAAAGAATTTGACTTCCAATAATTAAGTGCACAGGTAGTAAGTATTCTATTTTATCTTAATGCAATGCACACTGACCATACCAAGTACATATTCTAAACTATTACCAATTGAGAATTTGAAGACATATGGTAAAGTGGTCCTTACTCAGTCCAACATATATTACAGTTATTATTTTTTGGCACTTACAAACCAAACACAGTAATAAGTATCTTGCATTAACCAGCATATTTAACTTGTAACAAAGCACTTAAATATTATTATCCACATATTTTGTATAACGAAAATAAAACTCAAAGTGCATTGCCTAAGGCCATGCAACTAGTTAAGAGGTAGAGCAGGATTTAAACCTAACAAATTCCACTCTCTATTATCAAAGTGATGAGGTAAACCATTGTTTCTAATTTACCGCTGATAAAGCTCAACAATGAAGAGTGGCACTTGAATTTATCACCTCCATTAAAACGAGGTTTAAATATCTTAATTTAAAAAAATCCTAGGTAACTGGGTGGCACCTGTGGCTCAAGAAGTAGGGTACCCTCCCCGTAAACCAGAGGTGGCGAGTTCAAACCCGGCCCCAGCCAAAAACTGCAAAATAAAAAAAAAATAAAAATAAAAAATCCTAGGTAACAACTGAGATACAGTACCCCCAATACTATTGTAACTATCCTCCAAGTAGAGATTCCTTCTCAGAAGAATTTTTATTGACAAAGTGAAAGTGAAAGCATGCTCTCAAAGGAAAAAGAGCCCGGGCTTGGCACCTACAGCTCAGCAGCTAGGGCACCAGCCAAGTACACTGGGGCAGGAGGGTTCGAACAGGGCCCGGGCCTGCCAAACAACAATAACAACTACAAAAATAAAAAATAATAACCGGGCGTTGTGGCAGGCGCCTGTAGACCCAGCTACTTGGGAGGCAGAAGCAGGAGACTCGCTTGAGCCCAGGAATTGGAGGTTGCTGTGAGCTGTGATGCCACAGAACTCTACCCAGGGCAACATATGAGACTCTGTCCCCTCTTCTCCCCAAAAAGAAAAAGAACCAGCAGGTTCAAAAAGAACAGCTGTACCAAAAGGAAAAGGGTTTTGGTCTTAGTAAGTGTCACGAACTGAGAGGAGGATTATTCAAGGTTGAAGGGTCAGTTTTTACTAAGAATTTGGGTAGTAATTCCTAAACTTGGGTTCTCTCCTATTTTCATACTTTATATAGTTGTTTCAGAAATTTCATGACAATTTCAAGGCTGGAGTAATTTTAAACACTGCTGTAAATGATATTTTAATTAGCCAAAGTTCACATACAGTGAGGTTGAAGCTGGTCTTCTCTTTGGTTGCAGCCATCATTGTTATTTGGCAGGATTCGAACCTGCCAGCTCAGGTGTACGTGGCTGGCGCTCCAGCCTGCTAAGCCACAGGCGCCGAGCCGAAGCTGTTTCTTCTCTGTGGGCCTTAGCACCCCCTTTAGTTAGACTTCCAACCACTCTGGTCTCAGCCTTGTCTCCTACCCTACGTTTCCCCCCGTTTGGGCCCTTGGAATAGAGGGTGTGGGAATAAGATCCATCTTCTGAAGCTGCTTCCTGCTCATAAAGGGCACTGACCCTGTGTGTGGACACCAGAGTCTCTCATATTTTTTTTTTTTTTTTTTGGAGACAGAGTCTCAAGCTATCACCCTGGATAGACACGGCATGGTGTCACAGCTCACAGCAACCTCCAGTTCCTGGGTTCAAGCGAGTCTCCTGCCTCCGCCTCCCAAGTAGCTAGGATTACAGGTGCCTGCCACAACATCCGGCCATTTTTTGGTTGCAGCCGTCATTGTTGCTTGGCGGCTCGGGCTGGATTCGAACCCACCAGCTCAGGTGTACGTGGATGGCGCCTTAGCCCGTTGAGCCACAGGCGCCGAGCCCAGAGTCTCTCATATTTTGTTTGTTTGTTTGTTTGATAGTTCTAAATCATCCGTGGACTAAGGAAACTAGATAGCCAAGTAAAGATATAAACTAAGTAAGAGGTAGGAAGAGGCTCAGAGCCTGTACTCAGTGGTTAGGGCGCCAGCCACATACACCAGGACTGGCAGGTTTGAACTTGGCCCAGGCCTACTAAACAACAATGACGACAACAACAACAACAAAACTAGCTGGGCATTGAGGTGGGTGCCTGTAGCCCCAGCTACTTGGGAAGCTGAGGCAAGAGAATTGCTTAAGCCCAAGAGTTTGGAGGTTGCTGTGAGCTGTGATGCCACAACACTCTACTGAGGGCGACATACTGAGACTCTGTCTCAAAAAATAAAAAGAGGGGGCAGTGCCTGTGGCTCAGTGAGTAGGGCGCCGGCCCGATATGCCGGAGGTGGCGGGTTCAAACCCAGCCCCGGCCAAAAAAATAAAAAATAAATAAATAAATAAATAAAAAGAGGTAGAACAGCATTAGCATTACTAAGAGTTCTGGTTTGGAACAGTTAAAATTTAAATGACATAAACTACATAATCTCTCTCAGTCTTCATTTTTTCATCTGTAAGATAAGAATATTTATAGATATCTCTCAGGAATTTTTTGAGTATTAAACATTAAAATTTAAGAAAAGACTGACACATATGAAGCACCAAAGTAGCAGCAAAATTATCACGCTTAGATAACAAAAACAATGATGGTGATGATAGCATAAGGAATATGACCAGGGCAGAGGCTGGTATAATAAATATTTTAATACTATTTAAAAACAGGACAAAATTGACGCCAGTTTGACAATGAGATAAATGTGATGTTACCAAAGCAATAAAAGATGAATTCAGAAATTACATCTTTGCTAAAAATTAGATTATGCTAATTACCAAGTACATGAAGATTAATTAACCTTTATTATCACAGACTTATATTCATGTCAAAGCATCTTTTTTTTTTTTTTTTTGAGATGAAGTCTCACTATGCTGCCCTCAGTAGAGTGCCGTCACGTCACAGCTCACAGCAATCTCAAACTTCTTGGGCTTAAGTATTCTCTTGCCTTAGCCTCCCAAGTAGCTGGGACTACAGCCCCCTGCCACAATTTGTTGCAGCTGTCATTGTTGTTTAGCTGGCTCTGGTTGGGTCCAAATCCGCCAACCTCGGTGTATGTGGCAGGTGCCGTAACCACTGTGCTATGGACGCTGAGCCCAAAGCATCTGTCTTTATCACTCCAAATGTTAATACATGATTTTCAGACTCTATGATCTCGTAAAGAAAATATTTTTGCAACTGTTGTATACATTAATTATACCCCCCCCACAACGTCCACCAATGCAGAAAGATTAAAGTTGAAATTCTTTCAAGTAGGAGGAAAAAAGAGAAAAAAAATTGCACATATCAATTAGAGAAAAATTAAAGGGGGAATGAAATAAACTCTTTCAAACAAGTAAATAGAAATTGTGTCAAATAAAATTAACTTACAATTTAAAGGAAGCTACCCAGATTGTTAATACTTTTTTAATAGTCCATATAATCTTCTGTGTTGTTAAATGGCAGAATACTAGGGTCTTGAATCCACATGGGCAAATGAACTTTAAGTCTCTTCCAGCTTCCATGTGCAAGTGTTTCAATTGAAAAGGCAACATAACCTAAGGATTCCTTTTTCTCCTACTTGTTTTTTTTAATTTTTTCTTTTTTAAGAGATGGGGGGCTCGGCGCCTGTGGCTCAGAGGGCTAAGGCGCCAGCTACATACACCTGAGCCTGACGGGTTCGAATCCAGCCCAGGCCCGCCAAACAACAATGACGGCTGCAACCAGAAAATGGCCTGGCGTTGTGGCGGGCGCCTGTAGTCCCAGCTACTTGGGAGGTGGAGGCAAGAGACTCACTTAAGCCCAGGAATTGAAGGTTGCTGTGAGCTGTGATGCTATGGCACTCTATCCAGGGTGACAGCTTGAGGCTCTGTCTCAAAAAAAAAAAAAAGAGAGATGGGGGTCTCGCTATATTGCCCTGGTTGGAATATAGTGGATATTCACAGGCGCAACCCTACTAATGATCAGCACGGGAGTTTTAACCTGTTCCGTTTCTGACCTGAGCCAGTTCACCCCTCCTTAGGCAACTTGGTGACCCCCTACTCCCGGGAGGTTACCATGTTGATGCTGAACTTAGTGAAGACACCCGATCAGCACAGCACACTACAGCCCAGAACTCCAGGACTCAACAACCCTCCTGTCTCAGCCTCCTGAGTAGCTGGGACTATAGGCATGCGCCATGCATTAGGCCGTTTTTCTCCTACTTCAGAACATTAAATCTTCAAAGCATTATACTAGTTTCCTCTAACATTTTAATTTACAATACTAATTTTCTTTTCTTTCCTTTCTTTTTTTTTAAGAGACAAAGTCTCAGTATGTTGCCAACCCTGATGCAGTGGGTATTCACAGGCACAATTAGGGTGTACTACAAACTGGAATTCCTTGGCTCGAGTGATCCTCCTGCCTCAACTACCCCAGCAGCTGGAACTATAGGCACATGCTACTGTGCCCAACACAAAAAAAATTTTCAAGTTAGCAACATTCAACACAAAAAAAATTTTCAAGTTAGCAAACATTCTCCCAGAAGTTCATTTTAATATAATCTCTCCTCATTTTTAAGAGAACATGGCAAATTTATTAAGAATGTTTAATAGGTACCCTCATATCCACTCTCATGTTTAATAGGTACCCTCATATCCACTCTCTAATTTGGGGGGGTCTTCTCTTAGGCATTGTTCTCTTCAACTAGCTTCTTCCTTTGAGCTACCCACACAACATTCCTTATTTTCCCCCCATGCTTTTCCTTTTTTTTTTTTGAGACAGAGTTTCACTCTGCCATCACTCTGGGTAGAATACTGTGGCATCATCATAGCTCACAACAATCGCAAACTCTAGGGCTCAAATGATCCTCCTGCCTTGGTTTTTCTATTTTTAGTAGAGATGGGGTATTGTTCTTGATCAGACTCGTCTCAAACTACTTTTTTTCTTTTCTTTCTTTCTTTTTTTTTTTTGAGACAGAGTCTCACTCTGTGCCCTAGGTAGAGTACCATGGGCTTCACAGCCCACAGCAACCTCAAACTCTTGGGGTCAAGCAATCCTCTTGCCTCAGTTTCCCCAGTCGCTGGGACTACAGGCACACGCTACTAATGCCTGGCTGGTTCTTCTATTTTTAGAGATAGGATCTCTATCTTGCTCAGGCTGGTCTCAATCTACTGAGCTCAAGCAATCCACTTGTGCCAGCCCCTCAGAGGGCTGGGATTACAGGCACGAGCCACCACAACTGGCCCCCTTGCTTTTTCTTAAGCCAGCTCTTCCCCAGCTACAATTTGATTTCTCAAAAATTCAATACTTATTTTTTCCAAAATCACTCTGTAGAACTCCATGAAATGTGGATTTTTGTCCTCTCCAATTATTTGCAGATTTGCACAGACTATTATGGTCTTTTCTCAAGATCCCATTCTCCTCAAAACCTCTCTGGCAGGACATCTCTGGCCATTTCGCTTCTGATATTATCTTCTGACTAACTCCAACCTCTCCAACTCTATTTTCTCCTTATCCCTAAATCAGTATTCCCCGTACAGGTGTACATAGATACTTCCCGAATATCCATACGTGTGCATCTCTTCAACTGTATGCTCAGATCTACTTAAATCAGTTCAAATCTTTTTACCAAGTTCCACTCTTTTTTTTTCTTTTTTAACAGACTCTCACTCTGTAACCCAGGCTTTAGCCCTGTTTTGAGTTTGGCTCACAGCAATCTCAAACTACTGGGCTCAAGCAATCCCCCGCCTCAATCTCCCAAGTAGCTGGGACTACCAGTGAATACCACTATGGCTATTTTTTTCTATTTTTAGTAGAAATGGAGCCTTACTTTGCGCAGGCTAGTCTTGAATTCCTGACCTTGGGCAGTCCTCTTGTCGGAGCTCCCAGAGTACTAGGATTACAGGTGTGAGTCACTGTGCCTGGCCACCAGTCATTTTTCAACTATTTACTGCAAATTCCCCTTTGGCTATCTAGCAATCACTTTGGACTCAATACATAGTACCACCAACTCACCACATACCGTGTATTTTCTTTCAAAACTACCTCCCCTTGGCTCCGCGCCTATGGCTCAGCGGGCTAAGGCGCCAGCCACATACACCTGAGCTGGCGGGTTCGAATCCAGCCCAGGCCCGCCAATCAACAATGACGGATGCAACCAAAAAATGGCCGGGCATTGTGGCGGGCGCCTGTAGTCCCAGTTACTTGGGAGGTGGAAGCAAAAGACTCGCTTGAGCCCAGGAATTGGAGGTTACTGTGAGCTGTGATGCCACAGCACTCTACCCAGGGTGACAGCTTGAGGCTCTGTCTCAAAAAAAATAAATAAATAAAAACTACCTCTCTGTTCTGACATCCCCATCTCTACTAGAGATGCCAAACTACCTTTAGGGAGGTAGATAATATAATAGCCAACCCTTGAGATTTTTTTTTTCTTTTTTGAGACAAAGTCTCACTATGTCACCCTTGGTAGTGTCGTGGCATCACAGCTCACAGCAACCTCAAACTCTTGGGCTTGAACGATTCTCTTGCCTCAGCCTCCCAAGCAGCTGGGACTACAGGCACCGGCAACCCTTGAGATTCTTAAGCAAACCGAGGTGATTTCACATCTGGCTAAGCCAACTTACTAGCTGTGCATCCCTGAGCAAGTTAACCTCTTTAAGCCTCAACCTCCTTATCTGGAAAAAATAAAAAAAGCTAACATTTTCTTGCAGAATTTTTGTGGCTTATAAGCAAGGTATCTTATGGTTTAAAGCTCCTAATACAATGCAAAACACATAACAGCCATTGAATAAAAATCTGCTACTTCAAAAAAGTGTTCAATACCATGATGGAAGTAAATTCTAGCTTTAAAACCATTTTCTTTCAATAAAGAAAGTAGGCAAAAAAACCACACTTACTATTCAATAAAGCCATCAAAAGGTCACTAAAACAACTTTATTCCTCATCTAGAAAGACTAGTGGAGAGGCAGCGGGATCCAGTTTACCAACCAGAGAGCAGGCTCTGCCATCAGTTTACTGTGTGCCTGTGGGCAAATGACTCAACATCTTTACATCTGTTTCTTCAACCATAGACCTGCCTCAAAGGGATGCTATTAAAACAGCTAATGATTATGAAACTTTAAAAATATGATGTGCCATATAAGAACATTATATAACTTTAGTGTTAAAAAATCCCTTATAAGCCATATATTTTGACCATGAGCATCTGCTAGAATCGCTGTCTACAGTGGTGATGCAAAATTAACCTTTCTAATGAATACTAGCAGGGATCCCATAGAAGGACGTAAGTGTCTTCAGAACTAGCCAGATAGCATAGGGATGCTCCTCTACTAATCCACTCAGCTTACCTTTTAGGAGCAATCTCGTGCAGTTAGATTTCATTAGTATAAGAGTCGGTAACTGCAATAATTTAGAACACTGTATGTGTTGCAGGTAGCGGGACTACTTGCCACTCAGCAGTACTGGACATCCAAATAAACTAGCAATACGTGCTGAATACCTACCGAATACTAAACACTGCAATTAAGCAAAGCTTCTACATTATCTACCAAAACTAAAAGAAACACAGTGGTGCCCTATATAAATCATTTGGTCGTAGAGAAAATATTACATTAAATGCAAATAAAATCAATCTCGCTAAAGCCATCAAAATGAATGGCATAGATCTATATGTATGGAAATAAAAGAAAATTTAAAAATCATGCTCACTGTAGGGTGTGTGGCACCCCTGGGGACAGGACACAACCACACCAAGGACTCCATACTACAAATGAAAACATTGTAACCTAATTTTACCCTCACGTTAATCTGAAATTTTTAAAAATGAACAATATATATAACATGAACCCATTTTTATAAAGCGAAACATAAAATAAATACTTACATATATAAGTAAATATACACTATGAAAAAGATATGGAGGAATACACCCAAATTGTTTAATCAGGTTGCCAAGAGGAAATAAGACTTCTACTATTCACTGTATATTATTCTGTAATTTTTAATATTTAATATAGACTTTTATAGCTTTCATAATAAATGATTTTTTCCTTTTTTTGTTTTTTTAATTACAGGGGAAAGCACAAATGCTAAAGATGAGTTCACGCTATGTTGCCCAGGCTGAAGTACACTGCTCAACTTCTTGAGTAGTTAGGACTACAGGAACACATCACAATTCCCAGCTATTTTTTTTTTTGGTAGAAATGGGGTATTGCTCTGTTATCCAGACTAATCTCATAAACTCCTGAGCTGGCCAGATGCTCATGCGTGTAATCCTAGCACTGTGGGAGGCTGAGGCGGGTGGACTGCTTGAACTCACAGGTTCAAGACCAGCCTGAGCAAAAACAAGACCCTGGTCTCTACTAAAACTAGAAAACTAAGGCATGAGAATCGCTTGAGCTCAGGAGTTGGAGTTTGCTATGAGCTATGACACCACAGCACTCTATCCAGGGCAACAGCTTGAGACTCTGCCTCAAAAAAAAAAAAGAAAAGAAAAGAAAAGAAAAAAACACTTCTGAGCTCTAGCTATCCCCCTGATTCAGGCTCTGAAAGTGTGGAGAATTACCTTACCCATCCAAAAACTTCTTTCATTGTGGTATTGGTAGAATTACTTCAGAAAAGTATTTCTACCAGGTAGAATAAAACAGATGTTTGACTTATTAAATGGCAAAAGCCCTAAGGTTTAACTTAAAAAAAAAAAAAAACACTAAGCAATTGTCAGCAAGAATATTCAGATTAAAAAAAACAGAAATAGGGCCAGGTACCTTGGCTCATGTGTATAATGTCAGCTCTCTGGGAGACCAAAGCAGGAGGATCCTTGAGAGGATCACTCAAGGTCAAGAGTTCAGACCACCCTGAACAAGGGTGAGACTCCATCTCTAGGAAAAATTAGCCTGGAATGCATCTGTAGTCCCAGGTACTCAGAAGGCTAAAGCAAGAGGGCTGTTTGAGCACAAAAGTTTGAGGTCACAGTGAGCTAGGATGACGCCAACAGCGAAGAGATTTTGCCCCCCATCAAAACAAAGCAAAACAGAAATGGGGCCCTTGCTACCTTTATCAGGAAAAATAGAAAATGTGAAAAGCTAAATATTTTTTAAAGATCCAAATAAGCGTAAGTCAAGCTGCCTTTTTAGCTACCAGCAGTAGTGATTGTCTTCAGGCCCGTTCCACTTCCCTTTCACGCCCCTCTGAAGTAGAGACTGGCAGGGCTCCAGCACGTACTTGCCCCACCCCCAGAGGTTCACCATGCTAGACCAGCTTTAGGTGACTAAGTGCCACACCAGAACAGCAATCTGATCAAGAGATGAAAAAAAAAAATTGCCCTACATAAGCAAGGCTTGAGGCAGACGCTTACACTGGGAAGTTTCTCCAGTGGTTCACCTAATCCAGCAAAAACCCGAAGCTTGGAAGTTAAATTTACTTTTCCCTTAAAAGAATTCCTTCTGGATAACACAGCAGCAAATCAGGAGAGAGGACCAGTACTATATTCACTAAGAAAAGCTTCTGCAGCAGTAAATACTGAGAAAATAAAGGTGAGAAATGAAAGCAAGTTCTTAGAATAATGAAACCTGGTTTTCACCCTCCATTAAACCTTATTTTAAAGGATTTATTAAAAAAACAAAGATAACAGATTATAATCTTAATCACAAAACTATAACCTCACAATAAACTGTTTGAGCACAAACCTAAAAAAGAGTGGAGTCACTGTATCACCCTGAAAGCCTAGTTAAATTCACAACTTGCACATTCTTTCCATAGAACTAATTATAATAGCTACACTTTACTGGGAACTTACTATGTAATAACCCTGTTGTCACATTTAGTCACCCTGAACAAGCCCAGGAGGTAAATATGACAACCATTCCTCAATTTAAATGAGGACACCAGCCTTCTTGGAAATTTAAGAAAGCTGTCTAAAACTTAGTAAAGAGGAGCTGATCCCAAGCAGCCTTGATTAAAAGAATCCTCATTGTATCATCTCACAACACAAGTGACGGCCATGTGCCAATAATACACTACACGTACTGATTGCTCAGAACAATGCCCAGCAGTGTAAATCACTTTCAATGTTATTTCATTTAGTCTAACTTACACCACCTTACAAGATAGATGCTATTATTTCTATTTTAAAAAACATGAAACCGATAATTATGTTCATTTCAAAAATAATTTTACCAGTACCGCAACAGCCAAAAGGACAGAGACCAGACTGGAAACAAGGGAATTCTCTCTCTCTCTCTCTAAGATATATGCTCTTAATCTCTAAGCTACAATGTTTATTGGACTCTTTAGCTAAACAAAGACAATTTTTACAGTCACATTCATGCAGTAAATTAGGAGAGAGGACAAGTTATTACATTCACTATGAGAAGTTTCTGCATCAGTAAGAACTGGGTAATTAAAGGTTAGAAATGAGAGCAATAGGCTCGGCGCCTGTGGCTCAGCGGGCTAAGGCGCCAGCCACGTACACCTGAGCTGGCGGGTTTGAATCCAGCCTGGGCCCCCCCAAACAACGATGGCTGCAACCAAAAAATGGCCGGGTGTTGTGGCGGGTGCCTGTGGTCCCAGCTGCTTGGGAGGTGGAGGCAAGAAACTCGCTTGAGCCCAGGAATTGGAGGTTGCTGTGAGCTGTGATGCCACAGCACTCTATCCAGGGTGACAACTTGAGGCTCTGTCTCAAAAATAAATAAATAAATAAATAAAGTTTAAAAAAAGGGCTTGGCGCCTGTGGCTCAACGGGCTCAGGCGCCAGCCACGTACACCTGAGCTGACGGGTTCAAATCCAGGCCGGGCCCACCAAACAACAATGTCGGATGCAACCAAAAAATGGCCAGGCGTTGTGGCGGGCGCCTGTAGTCCCAGCTACTTGGGAGGTGGAGGCAAGAGACTTGCTTGAGCCCTGGAATTGG
>CAUYON010138140.1:0-15746 GCA_963573935.1 Arctocebus calabarensis | reverse complement strand
AGACACTTCAGAAATTCAAAAAAATCCTCAATGATTACTACAAAAATCTCTATTCCCAGAAATATGAAAATCTGAAGGAAATGGACCAATACCTGGAAGCATGCCACCTTCCTAGACTCAACCAGAAAGAATTAGAAATCTTGAATAGAACTATATCAACCACTGAAATAGCATCAACAAAACAAAATCTCCCTAAAAAGAAAAGTCAAGGACCAGATGGCTTCACATCCGAATTCTATCAAATCTTTCAAGAGGAACTAGTACCTATATTATACAACCTTTTCCAAAGCAGAGAAAAAGAAGGAATACTCCCAACACATTCTATCAGGGTGATACCCAAACCAAGAAAGGATCCAACAAAGAAAGAAAAATATATACCAATATCATTAATGAATATCGATGCAAAAATATTCAATAAGATCTTAGCAAACAGAATTAAACAACACATTAAAAAAATTATATACCATGATCAAGTTGGTTTTATTCCAGGGTTAAATGGTTAGTTCAACATATGCAAATCTATAAATATAATACATCACATCAATAAAACAAAAAAACAAAGACCTTACGATTCTCTAAATTGCTGCAGAAAAAGCCTTTGATAATATTCAGCATCCTTTCATGATCAGAACAGAAAATAGGCATAGAAGGGACATGTCTTCAACTGATAGAGGCCATCTACAGCAAACCCACAGCCAATATCATATTGAATGGTGTAAAACTGAAAACATTTCCACTCAGATCGGGAATGAGGCAAGGACGCCCACTGTTTCCAATGCTATTCACCATAGTAATGGAGTCTTAGCCATTACAATCAGGCAAGAGAAGGCGATCGAGGGTATCCAAATAGGGTCAGAGGAGATCAAACTCGCACTCTTTAATGATGATATGATCCTATACCTACAAAATCCCAGGGATTCAACTTCAAAACGCTTACAAGTGATCAAGGAATACAGCAGCATCTCAGGATCCAAAATCAATACTCACAAGTCAGTAGCTTTTATATCTGCCAACAATACGCAAGCTGAAAAAACAATCAAGGACTCTATTCCTTTTACAGTGGTGCCAAAGATGATATATCTGGGAATTTACCTAACAAAGGACATGAAAGATCTCTATAAAGAGAACTATGAAACTCTGAGAAAAGAAATAGCTAAAATTGTTAACGAATGGAAAAACATATCATGCTCATGGATGGGAAGATTGCTAAAATGTCCATACTACCCAAAGAAATCTACTTTAATGCAATCCCCATTAAAGCACCTCTGTCATACTTTAAAGATCTGGAAAACTAGTGATTTGATCTTTGATAAGTCTAACAAAAACATTCAATGGGGGAAAGACTCCCTATTTAACAAATGGTGCTGAGTGAACTGGCTGGCGACCTGTAGAAGACTGAAACTGGACACCCACCTTTCACCATTCACAAAAATTGATTCTCACTGGAGAACAGATTTAAAGTTAAGTCATGAAACTATAAAAATACTAGAAGACAGTGTAGGGAAAACACTTGAAGAAATCAAGTGGGAGAATATTTTATGAGGAGGACCCCCCCAACAATTGAAGCAACACCAAAATACACTACTAGGATATGATCAAACTAAAAAGCTTTTGCACAGTCAAGAGCACAGTAAGTAAAGCAAACAGACAACCTCCAAAATGGGAGAAGATTTTTGCCATTCATGCTTCTGACAAAGATCTGATAACTAGAATCCACAGAGAACTCAAACTAATCAATAAGAAAAGAACAAATAACCCCATTTATATGTGAGATAGAGCTTTGAACAGAAACTTCTTTGATGAAGCCAGGTTCATGGCCTACAAACACATGAAAAAATGCTCATCATCTTTAACCATCAGAGAAATGTAAATTAAAAGCACTTTGAGATATCATCTAACTCCAGTAAGATTAGCCCACCTGACAAAATCCCAAAACTACAGATGTGGTGTGGATGCAGAGAAAAAGGAACAGTTCTACACTGCTTGTGGGAACACAACCTAATATGACCTTTTTGGAAAGAAGTTGGGAGAATACTCAAGGAACTAAAAATAGACCTACAGTTCGATACTGCAATTCCTCTACTAGGTACATACCGAGATGATCAAAAATCATTTTACAACAAGAACATTTACACCAGAATGTTTATTGGAGCCAAATTCTTAATTTCCAAGACATGGAACCAGCCCAAGTGCCCATTGACCCATGAAAGGATTAACAAATTGTGGTATATGGTATACCATGGTATATACTATGTAGTCATAAAAAAGATGGGAGACTTCACATCTTTTATGTTTACCTGGATGGAGCTGGAACATATTATTTTTAATAAAGTATCTCAGGAATGGAAAAGTATCCAATGTACTCAATACTACTATGAAATCAATATATAATCACCTACACATTCATATGAATGATAAAACACAACTATAGTCCCGAAAGTAGAAGGGAAGGGGAGGGAGAGGAAAAGAGACTGGGGAGGCGGGAGGAGGGTGGGTATTTGGGGGCACCTCACCTAATGTGCATGATGCAATGGTACATTTCAAAACTGTTAAGAAAAGAGTGTAAAATGACTTCATAAAATAAAAAACAAAAGAAAAGAGTATAATTGTAGTGGATGTGTTAATCAGTGCAATTTCACATTGTATATCAAATCTGTACACGGAACCTCATAAATGCATCAATGTATACAGTTCTGATTTAATATAAAAAAATAAAAAGTTACATCTTAACAAATAAAAGACAACGCTGCTGCCTATGCTACTTGCTAGATGTTTGACCTTTGGCAAGAAACTTCAGCTCTCTGGGCCTCAGTTTTCACATTTGTGAAATGAGAGGCTTGGAATATAACTAGGTCTTTATTTATCAGAAGTTTTATTGAAGTATAATTTACACACCATAAAATCCACTTGTTTTAAGTGTGTAATTCAATGATTTTTAGTAAATTTGCACTGTTGTAAAACCATCATCACAATATAATTTTAGAACATTTCTGTTGTGTCATAAAGAAACTTCATTCCCATTTCTTATTTAGATAATCTTTTAAAACGTTCTTTCTAACTTTTCCATTTCCGGGCTTATAAAGTTTAGTAGCTCTTTGCTACTTACAGAACCAAATCCAAATTCCTCAGTGTAACATTCAAGATCCTTTAAGAACTATAAAACCAATGTCTTTCATTTTTGGATTTTATGCTTGGCATTTCATCACCTTACTTTATTAAATATCCTAGAAGACAGTTGCTATATCTAAGCCAGCTATGTATCCTTAACAACTCCCAGGGTAGGGTTCTGTAAATAATAACAATTAATGATGATGAAAGTAACTGGTAGCTAAATTAAGCATCTAACTGTCTAGGCACTGTTTTAAGTATTTTTACAATTATCAACTCATTTAATCCTTATAAAGACCCTGTGAGATAGGTACTATTGTCCCCATCATTTTAAAGATGAAGAAACTGAGGCACAGAGAGGTTACATACTTGCCAGGACCACAAAGGTGGTTAAGTAGCAGAGACGAGATTTGAATTTAGTCCAGTTCCCAACTATGCACTCTTAACCCCAGTAAATTTTCAAGCCAGTTGGAGCTCAATAAATATTAACTCAAAAAATCCTAAGAAAATGTAATTAATAAGTCTAGGTGCTTAACTGACACAAAAAGTAATGAGGGTACAGAAAAGTAAATATGACTTAATAAAAAAAAAAGAACAAATTCTGAAACAGATAGTTAAGTCACTGAACTTTACAGTAGGCCTGAGGAACCCTATTACTTAAGGTTCAATAACAAAAGTGGTTGTTGAACCCTAACTTATAACTTAAAAAGACAGTTCCTTCCTCATACATAGGTGGTAGGGGAAATATAAATCTGTACTATCTAATTGAATATATGCATATTCTATGACACAGAAATTCCACTACCATACATATTCCAACAAAAATGCATATTTATATCAAAAGAATGTACTATTAGTAAAAGCCAGAACTGGAAATTCCCCATTAACAACAGAATGGATTAATCATATGTAGCTGTTAACAAAATGAAATACTATACTACAATGAGAATGATCTCTAACTTTAAGGAATAATATGGATGAATCTTTCACAGAATGTTGAGCAAAAGAAGTCAGACACACAAAAAAATGCATGGATGTATTAATTTATATTAAGTATAACAGAAGAGCAAAACTAATGTATCTTGTAGAAATGAGGATAGTGGTTTACCTTTGGGAGAAGTATTGACTGGAATGGGGCATGAGGAAGATTCTGGTTCTGTTTTTTTGTTCTCAGTGCTGGTTACATGGGTGTGTCTAGTTTGTAAACATTCACTGAGTTATAAATTTATATAAATCTATAAACTTATGCATATATGTATACACTTAAAATATATTCTTTAAAAGTCTACCTAAGAAAAAAAGACCCAAACAAGAGCCAAAAATAAAAGTCACTTTTGCACTGGACATGCACAACTGTTCAGAGACAAACAACACAGATGTTGTTCCCTTTTGTGGAAACACTGGGTTACCAAGAGGAAAGTCATTTAAATCCTTAGCCATTAGTGTAACCCTAATCCCTCCTAGAAACTTAGGGAAAAAAAAACTACTCACGGAAGTATACTGAACGAAATAAGGAAATTTCACTCCAAAATATGACTACTTGGTATAAATAATATTTGAATTGGGGTGGTGCCTATAGCTCAAGGAGTAGGGCACCAGCCCCTTACACCGTGGGTGGCAGGTTCAAACCCAGCCCCCGCCAAAAAAAAAAAAAAAGAAAAAAAAAACTTTGATTTTAAGACCATTGGAGAGCAGAAAGTTGTTTAGAAGGGGCGTTTCCTCTATCTACATAAAACTGGACTGATCAGATCTTTTATGAGATCAAAACATCAAAGGGGGTCAACTGACTCCTTCCCTTCCCCAGAATGGAGCAGTCTAGACTCAAAACATTTAAAACAGAATATCTTGTCTCTCAGGCTAATTTATAAGTCAAACTATTTTCCCCATCTATTCATAATTCCTACCAACCACTAGTGGCACTTATACTCCACATTCTCCTCCCTCCCTTGTAAAAGGCAGGTATAAAGGTATCTGACCATCCCTAAAACACAGGGTAATCACTCTTGTGATTCTCACCATGAGCATGGTATTTGGGAATAAACATTTCTCCTATTACTCAGCTTTAATTATGAGTGGAGCTATCAGGGAACCAACCAAAGCGGGAAAGTGCAAGTTGCCCCTGACCCCCACAATACCTGTGGGTATCAGAGTCTTGCCAGGCACCAAATGAAATGCCAATTTTGCTTAACGAACTAGTCTTCACTTGGAGTTTTTATTTGTATTTCAAGACTCATAACACAATACAAATGGAATATGACCATGACACCAGTTAAAGTTTTCTTGAGCATGAACCCTGTCCTGGCACCAGTCTGAAACTGAGCACTCCTATTTTTATTAGGAAAGTCACTCCACCTCTAGGGATCTCAGTTTCCACATCTGTCCATGGCAAAAATAAAGTATCTCCCTCACAGGTTGTTGTAAGAACTGAAGACCTATTTCACATAAAACATTTACCACCTAAATATTCAATGTGTACTAACTGCTATTATTCTTCTCCAATGGGCCAGTTAACTGTATCTTCTCCCCTCCAAGATCCATATAGCCAGTCCAGTTTATAGCTTTAATCCCCCAAATGGGGGATTTAAATATTTTAAATATTTTAACATATAAAGAAAAGGACCCAGTAAAAGCTAAGACTGGCCACCACAAGGGATGTGGTTGTCATTCATAGAAAAGGACCCTGAAGAGAAGGGAATCAGGAGAGGAGAGGCTTGAAGGCTGGAATTTCTGCTTTGTCCATCAGGCAGCATCGAAGTCATAAACTAACAATAGGTAGAACACTGCTATCTATTTCCTCAGTTAAGAAAACACACACCACCTCCCCACCCCACCCCCCCACCACCCCCGTGAAATGAGCAGGGCAAATTTCATTATCCCTACCAGAGATGAGGAAAGCTAAGGTTCAGAGAGGTTAAATAATTTGTCCAAAGACATCAACTAGTAGCTGGGGCTACCAGCACCCTAATTCAAGTCTTCTGGCTTTAAAATCCATGTTCTTGCCATTAAAATATACTAGGCTGTATATTGGCTTTAGTTAGCCCGGGCTTCGTCTGTTAGGACTATTCCCCAGCCCCAGATAGCAGAAAGAAGAAAGAGGGATTTGGAATAGACAGGGGCTGTGTTGGGAAAGAAGAAAGTAGGATCTAAAAAGATGAGAAAGAAAAAGAAGCAGGTGCAGCTTTAACTGGGGGCTGGCTATAAACAGGCACCAACTGGCCTACCAATACCACGTCTTGGGTTTCTCCTGGCTGAGCAGGGCCAAGTCCAACCTGCTCCACTTCCCCTGGGTTTGAGAGATCATGTCGCCCTCAAAACTAGCCCAAACACAGGGGAGCTGGGGCGGGGGCAGAGGTCTGGGAAGTTATCGGGGAAGTGACTTCTGGTGGGGTTTGGGGAGTTTATGGGTATTCAAGAAAGGCAGTTAAAAATGCAGCAAGTGTAAGAAACTGGAGTAAAAGTGCAAGGGAGGTAGCAGCTGGGGTGCTGGGAGGAGCCGGGGTCAGAGGACCTGGGCATAGAGAAACCTGCAGGAGCTCACCGGTCGCTGGGATGGTGTAGCGTGTGGGGACTTTGGCGCAAACCACCTCTTCCCGCGCCACTGCCTTGTAAGGTCCGGTCCTTAGGAGAAGAGTTCGGTTTGGTTGAACGGGTGGTTTGGACCAAAAAATAGAACAAGGGTCTCGGTGTGGGAAGGGGCTGTCAAACAGCAGCCAGAGACGGCTGAGGGGGTGTGTGCCTGGGCTCCCAACTGACCCTTGAGAGGGAAACTGCGGCTCCCAGCCTCACCTAAGTCTTCTCCTTACCTTGGGTACAGTGATATGGTCCATGACCTCAATTCTCGCCACTTGAAGCCCAGAAGGCTACCGCCATTCCCGCCGCCTGGCCCAAATCCAGCTCCTACCCAGGCCTTCCCTAGCCTTACTCAAACTATCGTCACCTGATCCTCGCGTAGGCTCCTATCGCGACACTTCGTCCGTAGCTGCACTCGCCATCTTGTTTCCTGGAAAATTCCCTTTTCTTCTAGGAGCAATTTTGGTTTTACCCAGTTTTTAGTCTCCGAGCAAGTACTGCCACCCTTTTCAAACTCTTCGTGCTATAAGGGCTGTGAGTACAGATGCCGTTCCACTATAATACTACAGTGATGGCCCCCTGCAGAGAGAGTAGGCTGTCGCATGCTGGCAACTGGGTTTCTGAAAAGCTTCCCAGCTGTGAGAACTTCGGTGAGTCACTGTAGAATATTTTGTCTTCCTTTCTATTCCTTCTTTATATTTCTGCTGCCATCAACCTAATTAATACCAGGACTACTGTAGTGGCCTCATAACTTTTGCCATCGCAGATGTGGGAAGAGGACCAAGGAGGGGCCCACTGGATTAGGTCTCAGATGAGGCATGAATGGATGTGTTACCAGGTGGAAGAGGGTCCACCTGCCTGTCACTGTCACTCAATATGTAGAGAGAGGGATAGATCCACTTAACTTTATTTGTCAGAAGGCTGGGATTCTGAAGAACAGTGAGAGTAGCTTCTCTAAAACTGTTTTGTTTTTCCATTTTTTTAATTATAGTTTTTATATAAAAGTTGAAAGCAAAGAGGACACCAACCCCTATTCCAAATAATAATCAATATAACTCAATGACCTATTGACAATGACATTTTAATTTAAAAGTTAACTTTTCAAATCAATCCACCTAAACTACTCAAGATAGGCATTTCGAGAATGGGAGATACATCTATAAAACAGTAAGATGGGGGGGGGGCACCTGTAGCTCAGCCATTAGGGCATCGACCCCATATACCGAGGGCTGCGGGTTCAAACTCGGCCCGGGCCGAACTGCATCAAAAATTAGCCGGGCACTGTGGCGGGTGCCTGTAGTCTCAGCTACTTGGGAGGCTGAGGCAAGAGAATCGCTTGAGCCCAAGAGCTGGAGGTTGCTGTGAACTGTGACTCCAGAGTACTCCATTGAGTGCGATAGAGTGAGACTCTGTCTCCACAAAAAAAAAAAAAAAAAAAAGAGTAAGATCAGAGACAGGGAGCGAAGGTCAGGCAGGACCTAAACCAACCAAACCAGCTATGTCGTGCCCCCGCTAGCCTGTCTGACGCCATCTTATTCTCACTACATGTGCTTTCAGATACAGGCCCTCAGTGATGTTAT
Source organism: Arctocebus calabarensis (assembly GCA_963573935.1). NCBI lineage: Eukaryota > Metazoa > Chordata > Mammalia > Primates > Lorisidae > Arctocebus > Arctocebus calabarensis. The sequence goes on along the minus strand of CAUYON010138140.1, from coordinate 7,488 downwards.
CTGTATCAGATTTATGGTGAGAAAAAAGAATAATTGAGGTGTTGGAAAACGAGAGTTCTAATTCTCTTAGGTCTTCCACTAACCTTGAGCAAATGATGTCACCTCTCTGAGTTACCAAAAGTTACAATAAGGGTGTTGGCCACTATGTCTGGGGTCATTTCTAGCTCTATGATAACAATGCTATGGTTCGCAATCTCGTGTCCCTTACAAAGTAATTTCTTTTTTGAGTGCCTATGACACTTGCTAGCAAATCTAGTCACTTAAAATATTCTGCCTTCTTCCCTAGCCTAAAAGCCCCACCCTGAATCTATGGCCCTATTTTCTCTCAAATCCTTGAACAGGTCCATCATTTTCAGCACTTTTACTGCCAAGTATCTCAGAAAAATAGTCTACTAATCATCACCCTTATTTCATAACAAATTCACTCCTCACCAACCACTTACCTCAGTTGGATTATTTATATCATCCTCAACTCCAAATGCTCAGCCCAACAGCTCTTCTCAGTGCACATTCTCTATTGTTTTTATTTATAGCATTAAACATTGTTGATTTATATTTATTTTTTATGTTCTTTCTTCCCTTAGCCTTTATAATAAAGCATACTCACTGCCTGCCTCCCTAACTTCTCTTTCTCTGTCTCCCTCTCAGTTATGCTTTGTCCTTTTTTACCCATCTCCCTGGCTTCTATTCCTCATTCCTCTTTTATTTTCTTTCCCTTACTAATCTCGATCTTGTACACAGATTCAACTCTTACTCCATGCACAGAGACTTCCAACTTTACATCTTATGACCCAGGAACTTTCTCCTGAGCTTTCAGCTACCCCCTCAGAGTTCCATTTATGTGAACCTGCTACAACATTTAGATATCATAGACAAAACCAAACTTATCTTTCACACTCTCCCCCATGCTCCCTGCATTCTCCAACCTACACCCCCTGCTCTTTCTCAGGTTTTCCCTATCTCTACTAATGGGACCACCCAGTTGCTGCTGTCTGAAATGGTGATAAGTATGTGTGGACACCGTAGTCACATCAGGTTAAAATTTTGGTTCTGTTGTTTTCTGATGATACATGACTCTGGGCCTTAGTTTTTTCATCTGTAAACCTATTCTCTTAAAGTTCTTGTGGAAAATCAAAGATGAAATGTATGTGAGATGCCAAGAAAATCATAAAAGCACAAGAAATATATGGATTTTTTTTCCCTTCCTCAGCTTGATTATTGAACATTTCTGTTCTCTCTCTCAGATGATTACCTTGCTACTTAGTTCCCTGATAAAATAGGAGCCATCAGAAGGTAAAGTCCACATCTTCCCACCACTAAATCTACTTGGTGCACAGCATGTGAACCCTGCCTTCACTAAGTTAACTCTTCTTGAGCCTTCCTAAGCAATCTTTCCACTTGTCCACTTAATTTCATTCTTTTTTTAATTGAATCATAGCTGTGTACATTAGTTCAATCATGGGGTACAATGTGCGGGCTTCATATACAATCTGAGATATTTTCATCCGCCTGTTCGACATAACATTCATGAGATTTTCTCATTTACTGTGTGAAAACATTTGTGTTCTGCATTTAGTAGTTTTCTCCTGACCCTTCAAAGATGTACCTCAAGTGTGTTCTCACCCTTTATCTCTTTCCCCCAACCCTCTCCCTCCCCTTCCCTCCCTCTCCCTTTTCCCTGTCTTCTTGTGCAATAATTGGGTTTTAGCCTTCACATGAAAGATATAAATTTGCTTCATATTAGGGCTGTATACATTGGGATACTTTTTCTTCCATTCTTGAGATACTTTGCTAAGGAGGATGTGTTCTAGCTCTATCCATGTAAGTATGAAAGAGGAAAAGTCACTATCTTTCTTTAAGGATACATTTGTCCACTTAATTTCATCCTCCCTAGCCTGCTTAGTTGCCTCCTTCATTCTATTACTAAATGTTTTCACTTTACCATATAATTTCTATCAGCACAAAAACATGCTATAATAGTTATGATCTTTAAAAATGTTTTACTTGATCCGCATTCCTATCTATCACCTAACACACACCCTAATTCTTTGTTGTGCTTTATAGTGAAAGCCCTTAAAAGATTTGTCCATTTTCTGTCACAATTTTTTTCCTGTCTTCATATTCTCTCTTGAAACCACTCTAATCAGGCTTTGCCCCCAACTCTTCCATCAATGTTTACTGATCTCCCCATTGCAAAATTCATTGCTGATCCTTAGACCTCTTCATGTCCTCTCAGGCGCATTTGATCACTCCCTTCCCCTTGATCCATTTTCTTCACTTGGCTCCAGGGACAACACTCTCTCTTCTGATTATCTGGTCTCTCTTTACCAATCTTATTTGCTGTTTCCTCTTATCTTACCTCTCTTGACATATTGAGATGCTGCCAAATCTCAGACCTTGGTCTTCTTCTCTATTTACTCTCTTTCTCTCTTCTCTCTTTCTTCTCTATTTGGGTGCTGTCATGCAGTCTCACAGCTTTAAATAGCATCTATCTGTAAACAACTCCCAAAATGTTATCTCTAAATCCTAATATGTCCTCTGAATTCTAAACTTACATAATATCCAACAGTCTACTGAAATGTCTATTTGGATGTCTTAGAGGCATCTCAAACTTATCATTTCTGAAACAGAACTTTTGATTTCTAGCTGTATCTTCAAATCTGCTCTTTTTAATAATAGTATCTTTCCCATCTCCTGAATTTGCTCCTCCATCCTTCCAGATTGTCTTAGTCTACATGTGTTGCTATAACAAAATACCCATAACTAGGTAATTTATACAGAATAGAAATTTATTTGTCAGAGTTCTGGAAGCTGGAAGTCCCAAGATCAAGGTACCAGACAGTTCAGTGTCTGGGGAGGGCTTCCTTCTCTGCTTCCAAGAAGGTGCTTTAACAGCTGTGTCTTCTGGACAGGAAGAATACTATGTGGATTGGGGATTAAGTTTTGGCATGAATTATGAAGGGGTCACAAAGATTCAAACTATAGCACAGTTATTCAGGCCAAAAGCCTTGGAGCCTTCCCCTTTCTTTTGTAATCTCATACTTAACTCGTTATCAAATCCTATCAGCTTTTCAAAATGGTTTGGAGCCCAACCACTTTTCACTCCTGTACCTTGAACCAAGTATCTCTTATCTCTTACCTAGATGATTGTAACAGTGTCATAACTGGGCTCCAGGTATGGGCCCTGGTACCTCTAGAACAGTGGTTCTCAACCTTCCTAATGCCTTCTAATGCTGCGACCCTTTAATACAGTTCCTCATGTTGTGGTGACCCCAACCATAAAATTATTTTTAGTGCTACTTCATAACTGTAATTTTGCTACTGTTATGAATTGTAATGTAAATATCTAATATGCAGGATATATTTTAATTGTTACAAAGGGATAGCAACCCACAGGTTGAGAAGCACTGCTCTAGAATCTCCACATAGAATCTTCTTTGCCACTAGTATCTAGAATCCAGCCTGTAGTCACTCCTTTGTTTAAAACTGTCTAATGCCACCCCATCTCAGAGTAAAGTCAAACCCTAATCATAGACTATGAAGTCCTACATATGATCTAAGCCCCCTATTTCCTGACTACATATTTATCATCCTTTTATCTCTCTACCCAAGTCATATTGACCTCTTTGCTTTTTCTCAAATATACCAGACATGCTCCTGCTTCAGGAATATCCTCTGCCTAGAATGCTTTTTCCCCAAATATCTATATATTCACTTCCTCATATCTGTTAAGTCCCTGATCATGTCACTCTATTAAAGAATCCTTATATTAGCACCTTATATAAAATAAAATATCACTGTTTCTTCTCAAAGATTCTCTACATTCCTAACTCCTTTTCTGCAAAGTTATCAATACCAACTGATATATTATAAATATATTCATTTTGTCATTTATTGTCTCCTCCTTTAGTATGTCAGCTCCATGAAGACAGGGACTTTTTTGCTGGATCTCCAAAATTTAGAATGGCCCTGGCATACAGTAAGTACTCAATAAATATTTATTGAATAAATGAATTTTCAGAAGTATACCAGATATCTCCTACCATTAACATCAGTAAATCTTTATAATATTCGCTCCTTAAGGTAACTTGGTGTCATTGCAGCAGCGATTAAGGCACAGACAGTGATTTGTTTTAGTAGAGTCACAAGTCATAAGTAGAGAAAGCCTGAGAGTAATACAGAAAATCTGGAAGAAAGAAGTATTTGACTCATAAAACATTTTCAGTGTAAAGGATACTAGTAGCATCTTTTATTTGTTTCTCTCCATTAGAATGTCAGCTTCATGAAAGCAGAAGTTTATTTTATTCACTACCATACCCCAGTGCCTAGAAAAGTTCTTGGCACATAGTGAATCCTCAATAAATAACTTGTTGAATGACTGGATGAGTAACTCTAGACTAACAGCCAATATATACCAGAGGATATGCTAGAGTCTGAAGACAATGAAACCAGTTAGGAGGCTGTTGTGATGCTCCCCAAAGAAGTTGTGAACTGGTGACCCTGTGGGCTTTTTGACTGTACCTAGAGCTCAGGTCTCAGCAAGATTAGCCAGCATATGAGATGCTAGTTTCTGTGGTAAAACTCACCTGTTCTGATTTATATCTAAGCCTCCAACTTAATTATTGCCCACTTGTGCCTACGTTAAGGGCTTACCCACTATTAGAACTTGGTATGCTTCTCATGGTATCCCATGGAAGTAAGTAAATGTCATATGACCCCACTATCTTGCTAACTGTCAATACAACCTCAGAAAGCTATTAGCATAGGTCACCAATGATGTAGTTGATGATGACTATTTAAAAGTCATAGAACCTTTGTGACCTCATGCCTGCTTCAGAGGTAGCTTGATAAAACACAGCAGAGGGTTGCTGGGGCTTAACTTCATTCAAGTCACTAAGATCTCAGTCTTGCTGCTGGGAAAAGCCATAAGAAAAAGACTGTATTTTTAGCTTATTTCAGTTTCAGCTTATCAGATTCTCGAGTCAATTGCCAAGAAACTTCCTTTGAAAAACAATTTTCTAGAAAGCACTTCATTAATCTTGTTGAGAAAACTTAATTGAATCATGCAGTACATAGGGGATATCAGTGAAGAGGTCTGGCAGGACTGCATCACCCTCTTCCTACAAACTGAAATGTGTTGTGATGCAGCGATTATCACCAATTCCCCACCCTGGTTGTTAGCTTCTTATTCTGAAGGTAACTTGTTCCAGTTGAATCAGGAAGAAATTCAGATCTTGCTTGCAAGGGAAGGGAGAGAGAAGTTGTTTCACCAAGGAATCACTCTTGCAGGGACGAAATGCTTGTTGATCCGGGACAACCTGTATACTGAGGGCAACAATACCATGGACCTGCGCACCAAAGGCCAGAGTAGGGGCAGCCAGGCAGTAACAGTAGTTCAGATCGAGTCTGTATACCTTGTGGTGATGGGACAAAAAGGAACAGAAGGAGGGCCTCTCAATCTCAAAGCTTTTGAGATGGCAGGTTACATCAAAGAGGCCATTCATCAACACATGGCCCACTTCTGATCAAATTAAAAAAATGGTGTTTGATCTGTAAATTTGAATTCTGTGTAATGTATTTTATCTGTTAAATTAACATGTTCTTAGGGGAGAAAAAAAAGGAGATCCCAGATCAGGTTTGGAGGGGGGTTGCATGTCTATGTGTATGTGGGGAGAGGGTAGAGATATGGTTTGGAGAGCAAGTATTTCCTTCAGGCATTTGGGCTCTGGGCCTTTGTTTTATTATTTTTTATTTTTTTAATACCTAGAATATCATCTTTCCATTCTCAGCAATTCATAAAGAGAGTGAAAGATTAGAAACCAGGAAATCTTGGTTCTAAGCCTAACTTTTCCTGGTGATTTTTTTTTTTCTTTCTGGATCTCAGTTTTCTTATATATACAATGAGGAATGCACTATGTCTCCAAAGGCCCTTCAAGCTTTATGACATTACATACATCTTCAAGGGCCTGCTCCAGTACTATTTCCTTTAGGGAACTTTCTCTGACTGCCTTAATCTTTGGAGCTGATACTGATTTGAACTCCTATAGCACCAATATTCTGCATTGTTTGGTCTTTAATCATACTTTGCCCAACATTTCTTGGATAACTGTTCCGTGTTTTCTTTAACTTTAAACACACACACATTAGGTTTTTTGTTTGTTTGTTTTTATTTGTTTGTAAGGTAGGGTCTCACTCTATCATATATACTGAAGTACTGAATTACAGTGGCAAATCATAGCTCACTGTAACTTTGAACTCCTGACCTCAAGCAATCCTCCCACCTCAGCCTCCCAAGTAGCTAGGAGTACAGGTGCTCATCAGTATACTTATCAAATATATATATTAGACAATGTAGAGGACAATGTCTTTTATCTCTCTATTATCTTCCTGAAAAAAGCTAGTTCTGCAAGAGAGGGGAGTTGGTTACAGGTATAATATCGCTTATCAGGCAGAGATAGATTCTCCAAAGTGGAGATTCCATAGGTTGTGAATAATCCAGGTGCTTATAGCTACATTTTTTTCTTCCAGTTGCTAGCTCACCTTCAGACCATTTATGCCTTCATTAGTGTCACCATCAATGGAAGCATGGGTGGGAAGTAACTAAGAACAGAGGTGAAAAATATCTAACCAGTCTGCCTTGTGACTAGAAGCTCTGGGACTAGCTGGAGTGAGAAATGGCAAAAATTAGAAATATGAGATTGAGTAATAAAACATAGTTCTTATTTGTCTCTGCTGTCATCAGTCCCAGGATCAGTGATTATTGCAGGACAAATGTTCTGATTTGAACAGATTGGAGAAAAACTTGTGCACTGAGGGCAAGTGCAACATATTTTATTCATCTTATGGCAGCCAGTGAGCTACATGGAATGTCCACTCCTATCCAGCTCATGGCAGCTGGTGAGCTATATAAAGGGTCCACAGTCCCCACAAGTAGAAGGTCCTATAATATCTTTATACCTAGGGGTAACAGTAGAGGCAAGATTTCAAGAGGTAGTTAACATAATCATGACTTTACTGTGTAAAACAGTTATAGTTATCTAGGAAAAACATAGCAACTTCTGGCAGTATTATGGATGAGAAAGCCCAAACAATTTTGACTGGCCCTACAATTATGAAGAACCCTTTACTGTCTTTTTTTTTTTATTATTGAATCATAGCGGTGTACATTAGTTCCATCATGGGGTACAGTGTGTGGGCTTCACATGCAATCTGAGATATTTTTATTTACCTGATTGACATAACATTCATGCGATTTTCTCGTTTACTATGTGAAAACATTTTTGATCCGTATTTAGAATTTTTCTCCTGACCCTTCAAATATGTACCACACATGTGATCTCACCCTTTGTCCTATCTCCCCCTACCCTCTCCTGGCCCTTCCCTTCCTCTCTCCTTTCCCCATCTTCCTGTGCAATAAATGGGTTGTAGCCTTCACTTGAACGATAAATAATTTGTCTCATATTAGGGGTGTATACATTGGATACTTTT
>CAUYON010138138.1:0-14201 GCA_963573935.1 Arctocebus calabarensis | reverse complement strand
ATACATATTGAAAAGTTTCCCTTACAAGATGCATCTAACAAGGGTACATGTGAAATTTACCAAATGTAGAATATAAATATCTTAACACAGTAACTAAGAGGGTGCCATAAAGGCTATGTTAACCAGTTTGATGAAAATATTTCAGATTGTATATAAAACCAGCACATTGTACCCCATGATTGCATTAATGTATATAGCTATGATTTAATTAAAAAGAAAAGAAAAGAAAAGTTTCACAAGTTTGCATACTTGAAAGGAATCACCACATTCCACGGAAAATATTATACAAGGCTTTTATTTAAAGGCAACAGATAGGATGCCCCAAGCAAAGTACAGCACAAGTTACATGGGGATCTACCATGGGAGTTATGTGGGGATCTCCTTATTCACACACACAGATTGTGTGTTACATCTCCAGCTGGAACTACCAAGATTTTGTGGTAGGAATCTCTCTTTTAGGAGGGTTCAGAGCAAAAACCCTCAGCAAGCCTTTCATGTTCCCTTGATCTTGTAATGTAGCTCAGCTTGTCAATCAGGCCAGTTGCAAGTCATTAGTAAAACCAACAAGCAAACAAAAAACTGACCTTGCAAGTCACTAGTTACTTTAAATTTACACATTATAAATCTCATTACAATTATCTTGGCTGAGAGTCAAAAATCCACATATCCTGGTTAAAAAATAGAGCTTTTCTGTCCACTTATAAATCTACATACATTTTCATTAAGGAAAATTTTAAAAAGGACAAGAATATTTAAAGCATTATATTCATAATAACCCAAAACTGAAACCAATCCAAGTATCTATCAGGAGGAGAAAGGATAAATAAACAGTGGCCTATTTATAGGTGGAATACTAAAGAACAATGAATAAATATGTATTATTTATACACAAAACAACATAGGTTAATATCAAAAATAATGCAGTAAGATTTCATTTATATGAAGTTTAATACTCAGGTAAAATCAATCTCTTCTATAAAAAATCTGGATAATAGTTGCCTTTAGGACAAAAAAAAAAGAGTGATAATAGGTAGTGAACCTGAGACAAGGTAAGAATTGCTGGTCATGTATTTTTTCCTGATTTAACTGAGAGTTAAATGGCTATAACCATTATGTAAAAATTTATCAAGCTCAAAATTTATTCTTAGCTGCATTTATGTTATATTTCAATGAGTGACTTTAAAAAGAATTTATGTATAGGTATATTCACATATACACACATGTACACAAAAGGTAACTTTCTTTTAGGGTCCTTACAAAAAAAAATCATTTAACTTAGTATTGAATACATAGTGACATCAAAGGATGCGTTTCTTTATTCTACCTTTTAAAGTTTTCTTCTTTTATTTCTCTGAGTATGTCTTTCTCATTTTCCCTGTTTTATCCCTTGATCATTCCTCTTGGTGGATGTTGTTCCAGATATAACTTTAATGTCATTTAACTTTACCTTCACATTTTTCATCTTTTTATATTTTTTTAAAATTTATTTCAGGAAGTTAGCTGACAATGATTTTCCAGACTACTAATTAAATTCAGAGGCATAATATATTCATGCATAGGTGGTTACTTTAAAATTTGAGACAGAATTGAGTCTTTTAATGTATAAGTGCTATAATATAAGTGAATATTATGTTACATTTTAATGAGAAATAGTATAGTTTATGCAGTATCATAGCTTTAAGAAATCTCTGAATGTGTATGTGGTCTGCACATATTCTAGTACATGAAAGTGTTATTTCTAGAAACATATTTTTTTAGTTGTTTGTATTGGGCTTCAACCAACTGAAGAGTAACCAGTAGTGACTAATAGCAATAAAATCATTTTTTCTGTATAACATGACCTTCCCAAAAGGAAACCATCAGGTTTTGTACAGTAGCCCCAACAATGTCATCAATCTCCTTACTTCTCTCTATCTTCTGACTTTGCCACCCACAACACATTCGATTCTCATCTTAATGCAATTCCTCCCAGTTTTATGATCACTATGAATTATGAACAAATATACAACTTTCAATAATTAAATATTTTAAAAATAAAGCGAATAAAAGAAAACATTCATTTTCGATATCAGTTTCATCAGATGTCAAAATTCTACTGATAAGCTCTCTTCTTCCTTTTTTTTTTGTTTGAGACAGAGTCTCACTGTGTTGCCCCTCCCTCTACTTCCCCCAGAGTGCCCTGATGTTACAGCTCACAGTAACCGCAAACTCTTGGGCCCAAGTGATTCTCTTGCCGCAGGCTCCCAAGTAGCTGGGACTACAGGTGCCCTCCATAATTCCCAGCTATTTCTTCTTCTTCTTTTTTTTTTTTTTTAGAGATGGAATCTCATTCTTTCTCAGGCTGGTCTCAACCCTGAGAGCTCAAGTGATCCACCAGCTTCAGCCTCCCAGGGTGCTAGGATTATAGGTGTGAACCACCCTACCCAGCCTCCCTTTTTCCTTGGTATTCTTCCTAAATACATTTCATTAGCTAGAACCAAAACAAATGTTGGTCATCTCTAAATTATTCACAAGAAAAAGGGAATTACATCTACTTTTGTATCAGTTAGATTTTGCTTCAGTGATGCTTAAGAAACATGCCAATAAGTCAATGATCCACAACAGAAAGGACTCTCTTCTTCCTCATGAGTTTTGTGGACTGGTTGCAGCAGTCCTACATCAGACCACGGGTGAAGTTAAGGTATGCTTCACCAGTCTTCCTTCCTTAGACCCAGGTTGTAAGACAGATACTACCTGAGGTGTGCAATGTTTACAATGCTAACCAGGAGTGCAAGAGGAAAGGCAGAAACATATGAAGCTTCTTATAAGTGCTGCTTTCAGGGGGCGGTGGCAAGATGGCCAACTGGAGCCAGATTTCCACAGAGGCTCCCATCCAGAAGGAGAGTCAAAGGAAGCAAGTAAGGTTTAGCAAGTAAGCCTATGGTTTGGAGCTGAGCCAAGAGAGAAGGTTGATTAACCTTGCTGAAGCAAGCAAGGAAACAAACAACAGGCACAAAATCCCTCACCAAGCAGATGGGAGTCCCCGCCCCCATGAGAATGACTCACAGTATACTCTATATGAACAAGTGATCAGAGATAAGATCCCCTCCTATTTTATCCCATGGGAGAGACCCTCTAAAAACCAGAACTCCTTTCCTAGAGAGGACTTACAAATGTGCCATGGCACTCTCCTGCCAGGCATGAAACTGTATAAAACTGTATATATTCTCTACCTGCAAGTCTGAACTCCCGGCACTCCCCTCCACTCTCACCCCAAGGTCTGGAAGCCTGTTCCCCTTGGAGTTCAAATTCTTGGGCATTTTCTCTAGAGGAGTGGACAGGGTGTGGGCTGTTGTAGGTCTATGCTGATTCTACAGCAGGGGAGTAAGGAGAAGACAGTGAACTGAAGCCAAGGGAACCCTACGGGAGAAGGGAGATGGTGCCCTGTGGCACAGAGCAGCAGCAGCTGGTGGCAGGCTCACAATAGGGCTCACGCTCCTTGGGATCATTTGAAGAGATACTCCCTGACTCTCTGGACACCCAGAGGAAGCTGGGCATCTTCTCCAGTGGCAGCCACTGGCAGAACAGACCTGGGATGGAAACACAGGCTCCATGAATAAAGGCTATGCCTGAGGCAGTACCTGTTGGGCAGGGTGTGGCAGGGGCTTAGTCAGAAGTGGCATACTCCCAGGGTGGTGCTGAGCAAAATAACTGCTTTAATGAGCCTAAGACACACCTGAGGAGATCATAGCTGAGACAAAAGCAGGCGGGAAACCAAAAGCTGAATGTGAGCTCTAACTGTGTTTGCCCCAACACAGATTGCAGCCAAGACAGACACCACCAGCCCTGGGAAAGCGGCACAGACTGGGGCTGAGTTGCAGTTTCTGCGAACTCAAACAGCATCTGATCTGTAGAGGAATTTAGCTGGGACAGAAACAAATTCTATGAAATTGTTCTGTTCTGTTGGCAGAAGCAGGGCTAGAACTGAGTGAACCTCCCAGCCTCCATTAAGCACCCGAGGTTGTCAGGCTCAGCTCCCCCTACCGGATAGTGTCAGAGAGTGGTGGCCTGGCTGAGGAGACATAGATGTTCCTCTGACTCCGGCAGGTGCACCTCCCTGGAGCATCTGCACATTGGAGGGAACAGGGCCACAGCCCTATGGGGGTACCAGTGAATAGGTGTGACGGTGGTGTAAGGTGGGAAAGGAGGCATGAACTTTCCCAGACTAATTCATTTGATGGGTGGGTCCTTCTGACCTCACAGAAGACCACAGCAAGTCACACTTGAGCTGCCAGCAGACCCCTGCTATCTAATTGCTGGAGACCTTTTGAACTCCCCCACCTGAGACCAGTGCTGACTGGGACAATTAATTTGGACCTCTTGAACTGGGTCAATCACCCAAGGACTATACAAAGTAGTTCACAGGATGTGTGGTTGTTGGAAGGTTTGACTTTCCTTTTCCAGCTGTTGCCTGTGTGTGGTGGGTGGGATGACTTAATTGCTGGTATTTCTTCACAGCTGAGACTTCAACCCAGAGTAACTGATTCACTAGGGTTTGACAGAGATCAGCTGAAAATAAGACAGAGCCACTTAGCCCTACCACACCAAGAAGGTCCTCAGTTTCTGAGGCTGTAGCACTGTACTGGTCATTGGCAAAGCTCTAGGGGAAAAGGTACAGACATCACTCCCAGATTTTAGGCAAAGGACTGGCCAATCACTACTCCTGGAACCCCCAACCCAACTTCTCCTTCTATGTTCATCTAGCCAATGGTGTAAAATAATAATGGGGCTGAATCAGCAGAAAAACTCCAGCAACATGAATAACCAAAGTACATCAACCCCTCCCCCCCCTCAAGGAACAGTTTTGCAGACACGACTGAAGATCCCATTCACAAACAGATGGCTGAGATGTCAGAAACAGAATTCAGAGTTTGAATTGCAAATAAGATCAATAAAATAGAGGAAAATTTAGAATTAGAAATTCAAGGAGCATTTCCAAAGTTGTCTCTAGAATTCAATGAATTCAAAGATAAAATCACCAAAGATTTTGACACAGTGAGACAAGAATTTGCACCCCATAAAGAGCTGAGAAATATAGTAGAATTTTTCAGTAACAGAATGGAGCAAGCAGAAGAAAGGATTTCTGACATTGAAGCAAAGCTTTCGAATGCTCCTAAACTCTGAAAGAGGAAGAGAAATGTAGAGCAAAAATGGATGATTCTCTCAGAGAGCTTTGAGATAATTCAAAGAAAACTAATATTCACCTTATAGGAATTCCTGAAGGCAATGGAATTGCTTCACAAAGAACAGAGGCCATTTTTCATGAGATTATGAAGGAGAACTTTCCAGACACGCCAAGAGATTCTGAAATTTACATAGCAGACAGTTTCAGAAACCCAACACAACTCAATCTGAATAGGACATCCCCTAGCCATGTCATAATTAACCTTACTAAAGGTAATATGAAGGAGAAAATTCTACAAGCAACCAGATGTAAGAAAACAATAACCTACAAAGGGAAGAATATTAGAATGACTGCAGATCTCTCTGCTGAAACCGTTCAAGCTAGAGGAGGGAAATCATTGACTTTTAATCTCCTAAAACAAAATAAATTTCAACCTAGGATCCTGTATCAGCTAAACTGAGTTTCATTTATGACGGAGAAATTAAATACTTTAATGACATTCACATGTTAAAGAAATTTACCATAAATAAACAGCTCTCCAGGATATTCTCAGACCTATCCATCATAATGACCAGCACAATTCTCCACCACAAAAGTAAACTCATTCAAAAACTTTTGATCAAATTTCAACTTCCACAGTGATGAAAGGATTAAAAATGTCCACTGGACTTTTGAAAAACTCCATACCCCAAATTCTGCCAGGCTTATCAATATTCTCAATTAATGTCAATGGCTTAAATTGTCCTCTAAAGAGGAACAAGTTGGCTGACTGGATACAAAAACTCAGGCCAGATATATTCTGCATACAAGAATCTCATCTTACCTTAAAAGATAAATATAGATGGAGGGTGAAGGGATGGTCATCTATATTTCAGGCAAATGGAATTCAGAAAAAAGCAAGTGTTGCAATTTTATTCACAGATACAGTAGGCTTTAAACCAACAAAAGTAAGGAAAGATAGAGATGATCACTTTATATTTGTTAAGGGTAACACTTAACATGATGAGATTTCAATTATTAACATTTATGCACCCAACCAGGATGCACCTCAATTTATAGGAGAGACTCTGACTCCCTAATAGTCTCCAATTTATAGGAGACTTCCAGCTCCATAATAGTCAAAGATTTTAACACTCTTTTGACAGTGTTCGATAGATCCTCCAATAAGAAGCTGAGCAAAGAAATTTTAAGATTAAACTTAACCATTCAACATTTGGATTTAACAGACATCTACAGGACATTTCTTCCTAACAAAACTGAATACACATACTTCTCAAAAGCTCATGGAACATACTCCAAAACAGGTCACATCGTAGGTCACAAGTCTAACCTCAGCAAATTTGAAATAATAGAAATTACTCCTTGCATCTTCTTGGGCCATCAAGGAAGAAAAATTGAACTCAGTAAGAACAGGAATCTTCCTACTCATACAAAAACATGGAAGCTAAATAACTTTATGATGGTTGATATCTGGGTCATAGAGAGATTAAGAAGGAAATTACCAAATTTTTGGAATAAAACAATAATGAAGATACAAATCATCAGAACCTCTGTGATACTGCAAAGGCAGGCCTATGAGGGAAATTTCTAGCACTGCTAACCTTTTGAGGAGAACAGAAAGAGAGGACTTTAACAACTTAATGGGACATCTCAAACCACTGTAAAAGGAAGATAATTCCAATCCCAAACTCAGCAGAAGAAAAGAAATAAACAAAATTAGAGCAGAACTAAATGAAATAAAAAACAAAAGAATTATACAACAGATCAATAAATCAAAAAGTTGGTTTTTTGAAAAGGTCAATAAAATAGATGAATCTTTGGGTAAACTAACCAGGAAAAAAAGAGTAAAATCTCTAATTTCATCAATCAGAAATGGTAAAGACGAAATAACAACAGATTCCTCAGAAATTCAAAAAATCCTTAATGACTATTACAAGGAACTTTATTCTCAGAAATATGAAAATTGGACGGGAATTGACCAATACTAGGAAGCACACCACCTTCCAAGACTTAGCCAGAAGCAAGTGGAAATGTTGAACAGACCTATATCAAGTTATGAAATAGCATCAAGTATACAAAATCTCCCTAAAAAGAAAAGCCTGGGACCAAATTGCTTCACATTCACCAAATGGCTTCACAACCTTTAAAGAGCAACAGTACCTGTATTACTCAACCTTTTCCAAAATATAGAAAAAGAAAGAATACTACCCAACATATATTATGAAGCTAACATCACCTTGATCCCCGAAATAGAAAAAGACTCAACAAGAAAATAAAATTATAGACCAATATCAGTAATGAATATTGATGTAAAAATATTAAACAAGATCCTAACAAACAGAATCCAGCAACACATCAAATAGATTATACACCATGACCAAGTGGGTTTTATCCCAGGGACTCAAGGATGGTTCAATATATGTAAATCTTTATAGTCATCACATAAACAAAGACCATATGATTCTCTCAATTGATGCATAAAAAAGCTTTTGACAATATCCAGCATCCTTTCACAATCAGAACACTTAAGAAAATGGGTATAGAATGGACATTACTTAAACTAATAGAGGCTATCTACAGCAAACCCACAGTGAATAATCGTATCAATGGAGTTATATTGAACTAATTTCCACTCAGATCAAGAACCAGGAAAGGTTGCCTATTGTCTCCACTGTGTTTTGACATTGTAATGGAAGTATTAGCCATCACAATTAGGGAAGAAAAGGCCATCGGGGGTATCCATATAGGGTTAAAAGAGATCAAACTTTCACTCTTTGCAGATAATATGATTGTATGTATGATTATCCCTGGAAAACACCAGGGATTTTACTACAAAACTTTTAGAAGTGATCAGAAATACAGCAGTGTCTCAGGTTACAAAATCAATACTCATAAATCTGTAGCCTTTATATATACTAACAATAGTCAAGCTGAAAAAACAGCCAAGGGCTCTATTCCATTCACAGTAGTGCCAAAGAAGATGACATATTTGGGAATTTACCTAACAAAGGTTGGGAAAGATCTCTACGAAGAGAACTATGAAACTCTAAGAAAAGTAATAGCTGAAGATGTTAACAAATGGAAAAACATACCATGCTCATGGCTGCGAAGAATCAACATGGTTAAAATGTCCATACTACTCAAATAATATATAATTTTAATGCAATCCCTACTAAAGCTTCACTGTCATACTTTAAAGATCTTGAAAAAATAATACTTCATTTTATATGAAATTAGAAAATACCTCAAACAGCCAAGACATTACTTAGAAATAAAAACAAAGCAGGACAAATCACACTACCAGACCTCAGACTATACTATAAATCAATAGTGATCAAAACAGCATGGTACTGGCATACAAACAGAGTGGTAGATGTATGGAACAGAATAAAGAACCAGGAGATGAACCCAGCTACTTAACATTATTTGATCTTGGATAAGCCAATTAAAAACATTCAGTGGGGAAAAGATTCCCTATTTAACAAATAGTGCTGTGTGAACTGGCTGGCTACCTGTAGAAAACTAAAACTGGACCCACACCTTTCACCATTAACTAAGATAAACACTCACTGGATTAAAGATTTAAATTTAAGACATGAAAATATAAATATGTTAGAAGAAAGTTCCGGGAAAACACTTGATGAAATCAGCCTTGGAGAATATTTTATGAGGAGGACCCCTGGGCAATTGAAGCAACACCAAAAAGACATTACTGGGATCTGGTCAAACTATAAAGCTTCCGCACAGCCAAGAACACTGTAAGTAAAGCAAGCAGACAGCCCTCAGAAATGGAGAAGATATTTGCAGTTTACACCTTCGACAAAGGTTTAATAACCAGAATCCACAGAGACTCAAACATATAAGCAAGAAAAGAACAAGTGATCCCATATGAAAAAATGGTCATCCTTAATCGTCAGAGAAATGTAAATCAGAACTACTTTTGAAGTAACCCCCCTTTTTCTAAAACATCTGGCCCTACCTTAACAGCCTGCATCCTGTTTGGCAGACTCTCCCATCCTCCCTCCCACTTGCGGATTGGCCCCAGCAACGAGCCCCACCAATCCTGAGTTCCACCGCTTGGGGTTTGGCCCCGGCAACTAGTCCGACCAATCTATGTGCCCCATGACCCCTCACACCATAAACCCTTACTACCCCCTGCGCCCCGGCACCTAGCCCGACCAATCTATACACCCCACAACTCCTCACACCACAACCCTATCACCCTTTACTACCCCCTGTTCTTGTGGTTTTAAAGTTTAAAAACCAGCCTGTAACAGCCAAACGGGGTCCTTCCCCTGAGCGGCTGAGGGACCCTGACGCGTCAGAAATAAACTACCTCTTGCTTTTGCCTCGACTCGAGAGTTAGTGACTGTTTCCTTGGGGGTGCCCATCCTAGCTGGACCCCGATTTGGGTCCTACACTGCCACTTTTTTACTCATTCTATCCACTACTTTTTCTTTAAATTCTTATTTTTTTTTTTAATTTATTTTATTTTTTTTTGAGACAGAGCCTCAACCTGTCACCCTGGAGAGAGTGCCGTGGCATCACAGCTCACAGCAACCTTTAATTCCTGGGCTCAAGTGAGTCTCCTGCCTCCGCCTCCCAAGTAGCTGGGACCACAGGCGCCCACCACAACGCCCGGCCATTTTTTGGTTGCAGCCATCATTGTTGTTTGGGGGTTGGGCTGGATTCAAACCCGCCAGCTCAGGTGTACGTGGCTGGAGCCTTAGCCACTTGAGCCACAGGCACCGAGCCTTAAAGAAATTCTTACAGCTGGTTGACTTACTACTCTACATCAAATGTGTTTTCCAGTCTGCTGCACAGCTCTCCTCATGGTTGTTATTGACTAGGAAGCCTTCCTTCTGACGTTCATCTTTAATTTGCTATCGTATATCCTCAAATAACCTCTCTGGGTGCATACAACATAAAATGAATCCATAGGTCTCTAAAATCATCATTTTCTTGTCTTCATATTTGATAGAAAGCTGTTTACAATAATTTTTCCTCTCAATGTTTTTACTGTCTCCTAATTACTTACTGCTTTTGAAGACAAGCCTCTTTCAGGTGTACCACTCTTCTGTAGATAGCCCATTTCACTGGAAGGTTTAAGTTCTAACATGTGCCCCAAGATTTTCTGTTCACAGGATTGAGGACAAGCTCTCCTATCAGCTGCTCCATTGTTCCGGTAAGGGTATACAATGCTAAAGGTCAGTAACACCTAATTACTTCTGCTTAGTCCCCACAGATTCCCTTTGTCTTCACAACTTTTTTCTAGCCCTTTCTCTGCCCCTCCACTTAAATTACTTCACAATATATAATCTAGACAGATTTTAAGACTGAGATGAAAAGAAAAAATATATATATATATAATCTAGACAGAGTTTATTCCTTCCACTCCCATACCTTCTAGCAACCCCTTCACTGGTTGCTGTGATGCTATACTTCCCTGAGTTTTCTCTTACTTGTCTGAATGATACTTCCACTGTTACTGGTTCCTCTTACCCTACAAATACAAGGGGTTTATATTTTCATGCCCCTAGCCACTTCTTTTATTTTTTTTATTTATTTTTTTTTTTGTGACAGAGTCACCCTGGGTAGAGTGCAGTGGCCTCACAACTCACAGCAACCTCAAACTCTTGGGCTTAAGAGATCCTTGGCCTCCCAAGTAGCTGGGACTACAGGCGCCTGCCACAACACCTGGCTATTTTTTGGTTGTAGTTGTCGTTGTTTGGCAGGCCTGGGCTGGATTCAAACCCACCAGCTCTGGCACCTTAGTCACTGAGTTACAGTCGCTGAGCCCCCACTTATCAGATGACTCTATCCTAACATATCTCCTAAAAACACCAAGACCAACATGGATAACTTATTAGCATCTAAAACCAAATACTAGCTAGGCACCTGTGGCTCAAGCGGCTAAGATGCCAGCCACATACTCCTGAGCTGGCAAGTATGAATCCAGCCTAGGCCTGTCAAACAACAATGACGGCTGCAACCAAAAAATAGCCGGGCATTGTGGTGGATGCCTATAGTCCCAGCTGCTTGGGAGGCCAAGGATCTCTTAAGCCCAAGAGTTTGAGGTTGCTGTGAGCTGTGAGGCCACTGCACTCTACCCAGGGTGACTCTGTCTCAAAAAAAGAAAAAAAAAGAAAAAAAAAACAAATACTGCCTACTCTGAACCCTAAACCAGAACTTTTCCCCAATTTGTTCTACCACCTAAGGAGTCAAACTATTTTTTTTTTTTTTTTGGAGACACAGTCATACTCTATCACCCTGGGTAGAGTGCTGTGACATCATCGTACCTCAGAGCAATCTCAAACTCTTGGGTTCAAGAAATACTCTTGACTCAAGTATCTTTTCAAGTACCTGACACTACAGGCATTCACCATGACACCTGGCTAGAAGTGAAGTTTTTAATGTCAATTTTTATTCTTCCTTTTTGTCCTTGACCCACTCCTCCAATTATAGACAATCCATTTCTCAATCTTTTCCATTGTTTTCTATAATTTCTGTCACATTTATTCCTTTACTAATTGACTACCACAATTCTAGCTCTGGCTTTCATTAGTTCCTCTCCCACTTCCTGGTTGTAACTGTACCAATTCAGCCTGAATAGACAGCTACAAGTAATTCTTTCTCTTTTTTTTTTTTTAGAGCCAGAGTCTCACTTTATCGCCCTCGGTAGAGTGCTGTGACGTTACACAGCTCACAGCAACCTCCAACTCCTGGGCTTAGGCGATTCTCTTGCCTCAGCCTCCCAAGTAGCTGGGACTACAGGCGCCCACCACAATGCCTGGCTATTTTTCTGTTTTTTGCAGTTTGGCCGAGGCTGGGTTTGAACTTGCCACCTTTGGTATATGGGGCCGGCATCCCACTCAATGAGCCATAGGCGCCGCCCACAAGTAATTCTCTTAAAGCCCCCTTCTCTACTGCTCAAAAATCTTTAGGAGCTGCCCACCACATACTAGAAAGCCCACGTAGGTTAGCTTCATGGACCTTAAAGATCTGGTTCCGAATTATCTAAACGCTGATCATTTCCCCTAAGCCCAGGGAATCCCTCCATCTCTACCTATCAAAACTCTTATGTTTTGGCTCAGCGCCCATGGCTCAATGGGCTAAGGCGCCAGTCACGTACACCTGAGCTGGAGGGTTCGAATCCAGCCCGGGCCCGCCAAACAACAATGAGGGCTGCAACCAAAAAATGGCCGGGCGTTGTGGCGGGCGCCTGTGGTCCCAGCTACTTGGGAGGCAGAGGCAAGAGACTCGCTTGAGCCCAGGAATTGAAGGTTGCTGTGAGCTGTAATGCCACAGCACTCTATCCAGGGTGACAGCTTGAGGCTCTGTCTCAAAAAAAAAAAAAAAAAAAAACTCTTATGTTTTTTAAGGTTCAAATCAAATGTCACACCTCTACAAGCTTTTCTTTGAGACAGAGTCTCACTATGTTGCCCTCAATAGAGTGCTGTGATATCACAGCTCACAGCAACCTCAAACTCTTGGGCTTAAGTGATTCTCTTGCCTCAGTCTCCCAAGTCTAGGACTACAGGCACCCACCATAATGTCTGGCTATTTTATTGGTTGTTGTTGCAGTTTTTGGCCAGGGCTAGGTTTGAACCTGCCTCCTCTGGCATATGGGGCCAGCGCCCTACTTGTTGAGCCACAGGTGATGCCCCTGGCTATTTTTTTGTTACAGTTGTCATTGTTGTTTCCATGGCCCGGGCTGGGTTCGAGCCCACCAACCTCAGTATATATGGCTGATGCTATAACCACTGTGCTATAGGCGCCAAGCCTGCAAGCTTTTCTTGATTCCTTTGCTCCACCCCTGAACCCTAAGTTCTGAGTACATAGGAAGAGCTGACTAAGAATGCACGACAACATTAAACATTGGCATAGTACTTGGCTCAATCTGTCTAAAACTCTTAACCCCACTGGTGACTATATACCCTACAGATTCAATTTTGTTTATACTTTTTTAAGGGGGAAGGACAGTTAATATTTAATTCACATAATGGTATTTGAAACATGAATGTCAATAAAAGCTGGAATATGTCATTAACAAAAGGACAGAGTCTTGATTTTGTTAAGTCATAATAAATTAGAAATAAATTAATACATATACAGTAGAACCTCAATAGTTGGCCACCTCCCTACATCAACCAAGTTGACATTAGGTCAACTTAAGCACCTCCTTAAGTTGACCTAATTTTCATAGACCGAACACGCACCATATGTACTTAAGTTCCTTATGTTCACCAGTTTGTTACAGTCCCTTGGATGGTCAGCTTAGAGGTTCTACTACTATATTCCCTCTAAAGATATAGTTTCATTAGAAAGGAGAAAAGGGTAAGAACCTTCTTCATCAAATCAAAATGGAATTCTTTTTAGCTCATGAGTGGGGAAACAGACTCCAGGCTGCAGGAATTGCCCACCTTGTTTTTAGCAGGGCCAGGAGGAGACTGGGAGGGAATGTGGACACAAAAAGGTATCTAGCTTTTCCCCTCTACAAGTGCTCTCAAGAGAAAGATAAAAGGTGTTCTGTTCTGTTCTCAGAATGTGCAATACAACAAGTATGTCTTCCTGTTCCTGCCCTTGACTAGTGGGCTGTTCTAGGCTCCATTTGACCCCTGGAATAGATCTTCTGCTTTAGAATTTATTAGTTCATTTTATTTAAAATATTACATCCTGGCTCGGCGCCTGTGGCTCAACGGGCTGAAGCGCCAGCCACGTACACCTGAGCTGGCGGGTTTGAATCCAGCCTGGGCTTGACAAACAGCAACGACGGCTGCAACCCCCCCCCCAAAAAAAAAAAGGCTGGGCGTTGTGGCGGGTGCCTGTGGTCCCAGCTACTTGGGAGGCGGAGGCAGGAGACTCACTTGAGCCCAGGAATTGGAGGTTGCTCTGAGCTGTGAAGCCACAGCACCCTATCCAGGATGACAGATTGAGGCTCTGTCTCAAAAATAAATAAATAAAAAATAAATAAAATACAATATTACATCCTGGCTCGGCGCCTGGGGCTCAACGGGCTAAGGTGCCAGCCACGTAC
>CAUYON010138137.1:0-39710 GCA_963573935.1 Arctocebus calabarensis | reverse complement strand
AGTCCCCCCCCTTTTCCCTCCCCTCCTTTTCCCTCCCCCCCTTTTCCCTCCCCCCTTTTCCCTCCCCTCCTTTCCCCTCCTTCCCCTCCTTCCTAATTCCCCCCCCTTTTCCCTCCCCTCCTTTTCCCTCCCCTCCTTTCCCCTCCTTCCCCCTCCTTCCTCCCTTTCTCCTCCCTCCCCTCCTCCCTCCCCTCCCGTCCCCTTCCCTCCCCTTGTGACATTTTCTGTGCACCTCAGGCCTCTCTGCTATGCCAGTCACTCTTGTGGATGATAATAGGTGACAACTGTGTGCATCTGGCCTCATTTGTTGTCACCCAGAGCAGGTGGTGAAGGCCATGTGTCGGTGCCGTGGTCCCTGATGGGCACACTTGTCAAAGGTGCATGTTTTCCATCGACCTGCCAGTCTGTTAAACCTGTCCCCAGACATGCGGCTTTCCTACCCATGATTCATATCACTTCTAATGGCTGCACCCCTTGCCTCGAAAGGTTTAAAAAGAAATGGGGCGCAAAGAACAACTTTTCATACAAAGATGATGGAATGTATCATCCGCACTGAGGCTTTATGTACGGAGGCGTAGGAGCCAGGAGTGTGGCCCGAGGCTCTCCACCTGCAGGCTGTTCAGTTTTCAGCCCCTTGGAATATGTGGCCATCAGTGGAATCAAGAACTTTTTTTGATCACTTGGCGAGTGTCTGTTGTTCTAATCAATGCTGCTGCTTTCTGGTCTTTTGGGAAGTGTTTGTTTTGCTTTGTGACTAAAGAGTGTGTATGTATCATTGGTCCCCTTTGTCTGTGGGTGACACTGTGGGAAAAGCACTCGGTATGTGGGGGCTCCGGTAGAAACGCACAGGGTCAGATCTGGGCCTGCCGAACCCAGACGCAGCCATGGGAGGAATTTCAGGCTTACGTATATTCCGTTTCACCACAAGATGTCACCAGGATACCACACCAACATGGCCGAGGGGACATCTCTCCGGCAAATAGTTGCTGGTCATCCAATAGCACCTGCCCAGGGCCATGGGCTGAGTGACTGGGGCAGGGTCCCCCTCCAGGGAGCTGGCAGGCATGACCACAAAGACCTCGCTGTCTCCCTCCACCCCAGGGGCCCATCTCTTCTACCTCTACATGGAGAGAGAAGGTGGGTGACAGGGCAGAAGAAGGTCATTCCAGACTCCTGTCACGTTCAGTGGGCGGAAAAGTAGACACCAGTGGGAAAAGACATGAGAACCACGAACGTTCTGTCTCCTGAGCAGACGTTTGCACAGTTCAGCGGGAAGCACGTTCAGTTAAGTGAAGGGAAATTTCAGATTCTTCAACATTTCCAGGGTAGGACTTCTTCGACCAGAGTTTTTGGGGAATGTCATTAGTTGACAGATGGAACAGCGTGGTTTTGTCCTTCATCCGTTCCACGGCAGATCATTCCCTCACCTCTCTCTGCTCCCTCCAGACGTGTGGAAAATGCTCTACCAGGACGGGACTGGGCTGGCTTTTTGTCTTTTTGTCCCCGGTGTTTCCAAACTTCAACTTAAGCGTTTTTCCGTCCTCTGTGGTACTTGTGTAGAAAGTCCAATCTTGATAGGCTCCGGGCCCATGTTTCTTCTTGTGCCCTGAATTATCTGTCATCCTGGATTGTGCCAGGGCTGGTTTGCACAGGGGACTTGTCACTTGTCCCCATAATTCCAGCAAGTCCCATTTGTATAATGCTGCCTACAGTTTCTTCCGACGTGTAATCGTATTTCAGCTCGACCCCCTCCTTTTGGTTCGACTAAATATGCCAGTAAGGAAAGTATTCGTTTTCCATTGCAAAAACGAAGTTAAGGGTTGAAGTCTTAATCCTTGGACTCCGTAAATATTTTTCAAAGGAGTAAGAGAATCAGAACTAGAATCTCGAATCCCTGATTCTTGATCAAATTGCTTTTCTTTTTAACTCAGACATCTTCTGTTCTTTTTAAGGCGAGAAGGGGACTTAACTTTTATGATGATTTAGCCCATATCTGCTCTTTCTGAAATTTAGATTTTCTTCCCCCCTGTAATATGTATATAGCTTTAAAAATAACAAAGTGGGCTGTTTGTGACCTTGTGTGCATTGCCAGGACTTAGAGTGATGAGCCCGAGGAGATAGTAGTTTCCGTTTCAGGAATCTCTGTAGATCCCGGATTCCCAGTCTGTACTTTTTGCTTTGGTGCTAATTAAGTGGACAGGTTTCAGCATCTGGAGCTCATGTAAATCGCAAACATGCAGAGCAGGTGGGATCCCATTAGGAAAACCTTAGCAGAGCGCCTTGATCAGAAGCGTCGTTCCTC
The DNA here is from genome assembly GCA_963573935.1 of Arctocebus calabarensis. Lineage (NCBI taxonomy): Eukaryota > Metazoa > Chordata > Mammalia > Primates > Lorisidae > Arctocebus > Arctocebus calabarensis. The sequence goes on along the minus strand of CAUYON010138137.1, from coordinate 37,408 downwards.
ACTGAGTTCTCTTAGCCGATGCTTTGTTCTTTGTCCACCCACAAGAATAACATCTCAGGTGTTTCTTTTCATTTCATATTTATCGTTCAGTATCTTTCACTCCATTAACATGCAGTGCCAGGCAAAGTTAGGGGGAACACTTGAATCACAGAGTGACAGTAGGAACATTTGCAATTACATCTGGGGGGCTCTAATCAACTTTAAAAAGGCCTGGTCCAGTGTTCTAGTTGTGACCATAGTGTCTGGTGGGAATGAATGAGAACACGGTGTACACAAGCATTTAACTGGCACATTTCGCAGCAGCTGGCCCGGGAAAGCAATCAGGAATTTTAAGGCATGAGAAGTTATGAAAAAGTAAACTAAAATTGTATTTGAATAATACTGATGGGTGCATTTGCTCAGTCATATTGCATCTGAAAATTAACTTCAGCAGTTGATAAAACTCTCCAAAGAGGATACCGTCAGCTACTGAGTACCTGTTGGCAAAGTGATGGATAATTTGTAAAGGTTTTCAAATGGAAAAGTTGTTTTCTCCAGCAAGGTAGCATGGTCTCAGATCGCCTTCTAAGGTCAGTGTGAAAGGGAACGCAAATTTACTTTGAGCAGAGAAGGCTTGATCTGATAGATGATGCACCTAGGGGCACAGACTAGGGGGCCGAGGGAGGGAAACACACATTAGCATTTGTGTTCTCAGACCAGTGAGGATTTTCCACCCACGTAGATTATCCATGCCACCCCTTATCTCCTGAGTGCAGAAAACGGGAGAGTTGGTTTGGTATTCTTAAGAACCTCCCGTGATTGCATTTAGGCCATGGATTTAACAGGTATCCTTAGCCTTTATTTAAGCACTGACTGTGGTACTGAGTCCCCCCTGGTGCTTCTGGATTTTACTGGAAACGCCCAGGGAACAGGACGATAGGGGCATGAACTCACTGACGGCACCGTGGATTCTGGTCATTTGATTCTACCTGTCGTCTTTGGTTTTGCTTTAAACTTAGGTTTGTTCGTTTCGTGCTTTTTGTTTCTAAGGGTTGGGGTAGAGGAAAGGGGCTTTCTCCTGCAGTTTTCCTTGCAAGCCAAACTTTCAAAGCCTTTTGTAAACTCTTTTATGGATTTTGCTTTGCCACTTCAGGAAATGTTGCTTAGGAGATGGGGTTTCGGTGTTTTCACTGTGTCCATAAAAAAATTTATATTACGATGCATTGCACACTTGCCACTTAGAATTTCTGAATGCAAATTAATCAGCTTGCAGCTGTGAATAACAATAAAACACATGATAATGTACCTGTAGAAATGAGAGCACGTGAAATCTGTTCTCAGGTGGCCGTCAGAAATAGCCAGCCAGAGTGTTTGCGACCTGTTTTCCATAATCGTGGAGCTTTGCCTTTCCTTAGTTAATCTGTTTAATAGACTCCCCTGCAGAATCTAAATGCTTAAATTTAGTTTCTTTTTAGTCTTCATGGTGTTTATCATTGTTAACGTGGCATCAGAGCAGCTCAGCCTTCGCATCATGATAAATTCATAACCCAAGAGAAGGCAGAAAACGTAATTATTATCAATTGCCTCTCTCCCGGAATGGCCATTGGCTGAGTGGAGCCGTCTATGAACTTAGGGAGTAGCTGAGTCGGAGAAATACGGGGTTGGAATGGGGCCCATCTTGATTGTTCAGGAGCTCTCCCCACTGGACTTGTCCTCTTCAAGTTTGCCCATACAGTAAGTTCTGCATAACATGTCAGTTCTTTAGGAGGCCTAACTTTGATCTCTTTTTCCCTGCACAATATAGATTTTAATGTATTCATTTATTCAGTCATTCAGTGAGTCTTGAGCGCCTGCTATGGGGATTGGGTCCTATGTTGTGTTCCATGGATGTTTTGGTGAATAAAGGCAGAGTCCTTGCTGTCATCAGGTTAGTTTCCATCCTGTCAGGGGCCACAAAATTTAAACAGCATGCATCAAATGATAAAAGGTGCAAATAAGTATAACTTATTTTTTTTTTAAAGCAAATGTATTTGCCAGAATAGGAAAATTGGCAATTGAAGAATTTCAATTCTTTTATGGGAAAAATAATATTAGGCTGTGATAAACATTCTTGTACATACACCTTTGTTATTGCAGCCCTATTCACAATTGCTAAGTCATGGAAGAAGCCCAAGTGCCCAACAACCCATGAATGCATCAATAAATTGTGGTATATTTATACCATAGAATATTATGTAGCCTTAAATAAACATAGAGACTTTACCTCTTACATGTTTACATGGATGGAGCTGGAACACATTCTTCTTAGCAAAGTATCTCAAGAATGGGAGAAAAGTATCCAGTATGCTCAGTCTTATTATGAAACCAATTTATAGCTTTCTTATGAAAGCTATAACCCGATTATCGCCCAAGAAGAATGGGTAAGGGGAGTGGGTGGGGAGGGGAGGGATGGATGGAGGGAGGGTAATTGGTAGAAGCACACCTATGGTGCATCTTACAAGGGTACATGTGAAATTTACTAGGTGTAGAATAGACATGTCTTAACACAATTACTAAGAAAGTGCCATGAAGGCTATGTTAACCAGTTTGATGAAAACATTTCAAATTGTATATAAAACCAGCACATTGTACCCCATGATTGCATTAATGTACAGAGCTATGATTTAATAAAAAAAGAAAAGAAAAGAAAGAAAAATAATACTAGGCCAATTGAGGTCAGAATCAAACGTGTTTGTTTATTCATTAAATTGCAGCGTTAAGGATGGAATTCTTTAAGGAGTTTTTATGTGATCTTATTTATCCCCCCATCAATAAATGTATACGTTATTATAAAATTAACTCCGCTTCCCATCCCTTGCTTGGTTGCAGCTGGTCAGGTGTTCCCTCCTCAGTGGTTCTGGCCTTGTTTGTATTGGCTTCTCCCATCTAGGGTTCATAGCCAGGGTTTGCAGAAGTGACTCTTGGTAGATAAGTCACCATTCTTTCTTACAAAAGAATGTTGGGGAAAAGTCTTGTATCTACAGATTTTAGGTCAAAATAAGAAACACTAACTTTTAAAATCTGGGAAACTTGGAGATTATCTCTAGGGCCTGAATATTCTTTTATGGGGGTGTAAAATTGATTGTTTTAAACTGGAATTTACTTTTACTTAAGAAGGGGACTTTGGGGCGGTGCTTGTGGCTCAGTGGATACTGCGCCAGCCTTATACACCAAGGGTGGTGGGTTCAAACCCGGCCCTGGCCAATCTGCAACAACAAAAAAAGCTGGACGTTGTGATGGGCACCTGTAGTCCCAGCTATTCAGGAGCTGAAGCAAAAGAATCGTTGCGGCCCAGGAGTTGGAGGTTGCTGTGAGCTGTGTGACGCCACGACACTCTACTGTGGGTGATAAAGTGAAACTCTGTCTCTACTAAGGAAAAAAAAAAAGGGCCTTTTAAAGATCAAACAAGATCTGCAAAAACCCTTTGAAAAGTGTAAACTGCTTTTCAAATCTGCTTCTATTACCAAGAAGTTCATGGAGGATGAAATCTGTAATTGATTGTTTCTAAAGGATTTGTCTTCATTCACTGCCACTGTCTTTGTGAAGATTGTGGATGGAAGCCCAAGAGAGAAATACTCACTGTAGTGGCTAAAGGTGGTCACGTTAGCTGGAACCTGTTCAGATTCAAAGTCAAGACGTTGGGGTTATGTTTTTTGTTCTTTTCATATTTCTGAAATGTTCTGAAGACATTGTTAATGGCTGACTTGCTTAACTGGAAGATATTATTCCGTCATATAAATTTAGTCATCTGTTTAAGTTACATCTTTCTCAGTCAAAATAGCCATCAAAGGGATGGTTTAAAAAAATACATTTTACCTGGGCCAGGTGCTGTGGCTAACAGCTATAATCCTAGTACTCTGGGAGGCCGAAACAGGTGGATTGCTTGTGCTTAGGAGTTCAAGATCAGCCTTAGCAACCGTGAGACTCCTGTCTCTTTCAAAAAAAATAGCCGGACATTGTGGGAGCAACTGTAGTCCCAGCTTCTCGGGAGGCAGAGGCAAGAAGATCACTTGAACCCAAGACTTTGAGGTTGCTGTGAGTTATGATGCCACAGCATACTACTCGGGGTGACAAAGTGAGTAGTCTCAAAAAAAAAAAAAATTGTATTTTTAGTACAGTAAGAATGCTTGACACGAGATCTACCTTCTTAATTTTTAAGTCTACGGTACATTACTTTTGACTATAGGTATGGGAAGGTATTTTTTTTCTTTTTTTGCATTTTTTTGGCCGGGGCTGGGTTTGAACCCCCTACCTCCACCATATGAGGCCTGCACCCTACTCCTTTGAGCCACAGGGCATTTTTAATGTGCTGTGGTGGCCTGTTGAGGTAGCATTTGGCTTTACCCTCTACCAGTATGTATATATATCCCAAGAATGTAAAACTTTTGTTTGTGGTGAGTCAGTTTTCACTAGGTACAGTATAGCATACCTTGATCTCACCGAAAGGTAGGAATATTTTCCTCTCCTTGGGAACCCCGTGTTGATTTCTTCACCTGGGAAAAGGCATCCCCCAAGCTTGGCCCACCCTCCCTCCTTGGGTCTCGGTGCAGATACAGCCTCCTCAAACATCCTCAGCCTGAGAGTAGAAAGACAGGTCACAGGACCAGCATTTTAATTACATTAAGGGAATTTATTGATTTCAGTCCTGAAAATGGGAGAGGGGTGTGGAGCTAATACCCGTTTTTTAAATATCTGGATTATATAATAAATTTACTGTGCACATAGCTATTCCATTTTTAAAAACCTTTGTGAATGCTAACTAATTTATAGCCTTTATAAATTTGAGGAATAATGTTCTAAATGGTCTAATCCCTAAATTCTCTGGTCCAGGTTATTATATTTTTATGACTATTAATTTTGATAGAGGCCTTTTAAAATCAATTCCTCCCTGTAATTACAACGCTGCTTTATGTATTTGTGATATATCATAGGAATATACTTGAGGGTCATGAGAAGTTCATGTGTGCGTGCAGTGTGGGCCCCAGACGTTCTCCGGGCTGCCGGCACAGGCAGCCGTGGTTCTGTACGTGGCTGCAAAGTTTACAAGTTATTCAACAGCCAGATTCCTATCCCATTGTGCACTTCTAGTTTTAAGGGCATTGAAAAAGAGCGACCTTTAGACCTCCAGCCTTTTGAGAAGTCGTGGACTTGATAAGGTATTTTGAATTTGAAGAACTAAGAACCCAGCACATCATAATGCTAATAATTCTCTCAAGTCAAAAGGTAACTCTCATTTTATCATGCATTGATCACCATAATTTCACTTTATGTTGGATTGATTTTGGACAAAGAACCACAAGTCTATATTTTAAAAATAGAAGTAAAATGATACAGAAATAAAACCCACCATTATCATCCCCTAAGGAATTTAAAAATCAAATTTAACTTAAAAAAAGTGATTAAGTTGATATAGCAGGATCTTGGCTATGGATTTTCCTTTTTTTTTTTTTTTTTACTAGAATAAAAATCTCAACTTCCAATTTCCTGCTGGGTGGTCTTAAAAACTTGCAACCGTAGTCCCTTCTATCAAGAGAAGCCGGGGGAAGAAAAAAATATCTTTTACTCCTCAGCGGCTGGCTTTAACATGAAAAAAGCACAAACACACATGCGTAATGACATTGATAATGATAATGGAGGGAAACGTCATAAATAATTAAGAATTTATTTGAAATTATTATAAAATATTTATTGTTGTTGTTTTTGATATTAGTGGGAAGAGTCCTTGCCATACCTGCTTCAAACAGTTGGGTACTTTAAGACAGAGTGTGGCTGTGTTTGTCAGGCAGCGTCTGTGTCTTTGATTTGTTTGACATTGTTCTGGAGAAGGTGCTTCACTAGGCCCATTCTGGTGCTTGCGGTCTGGTTTAGGGAGACGAGCTGGGCTGCCTCTTCCAACTCCTGGTGTCCGGGAGTGGAGGCCCACTCGGGATTCTGTGGGTGAAGGATAAAGAAGTTTGTCTGACACCAGCAATCCCAGTGTCTAGGCTGGGAAAAGCCTCCAAAGGAATGCAGGCGCGGCCTGACCTTATCTCTGGCTGTCTGCCCCTTCAGAGTGGCTTAACTGATCTCTAAATTCCTTCCTGTTTCCCACTTCGTGTCTTTTTAATTTCTTGTTTTGTTCTGTTCTTTTCTTTCTTTCTTTTTTTTGAGACAAGAGTCTCACTTTGTTGGCCTGGGTAGAGTTGCCCTGGCATCATAGCTCACAGCAACCTCAAACTCTTAGGTTCAAGTGATTCTCCTGCCTCAGTTTCCCAGGTAGCTGGGACTCTAGGCACCTACCGCCATGCCCGGGTAGTTTTTTCTAGTTTTTTAAAGATGGGGTCTTGCTCTTGTTCTTGCTTGAGCTGGTCTTGAACTCCTGAGCTCAAGGGATCCTCTTACCTTAGTCTCCCAGGGTGCTGGGATTATGGGTGTGAGTTACCACACCCAGCCATTCCCTGGTTCTTTTTATTTTTTAATCAATCACTCAATTAATTTTTGAGGCAGAGTCTCACTCCGTCACCCTCCATCATTATAGTTTATAGCAACCTCAAACTGTTGGGCTCAATAGCAACATCAAACCCAAATTCTTGGGCTCACGAGATCCTCTTGCCTCAGCCTCCTGAGTAGTTGGGATTACAGTGGCCTCCAACAGTGCCTGAGTAGTTTTTCTGTTTTTTGCACAGATAGGATCTTGCTCTTGCTCAGTCTGTTCTACACCTCATCAGCTCAAGGGATCTCCCCATCTTGACCTCCTAGAGTACTAGGATTATTAGGCATGAGCCACTGCACTTGGCTTTTTTTCTTTTTTTCATAGACAGTGTCTTGATCTGTCCCCCAGGTCCAGTACAGGGGTATAGTCATAGATCATTGTAGCCTCAAACTCCTGGGATCATTTTTTTCTAAATTAAATCATAGCCATGTACATTAATGCAATTATAGGGTACCATGTGCTGGTTTTATATACAATTTGAAATACTTTCATCAAGTTTGATCCTCTGACTTCAATATGAACCTGGCTACTCCCAACCTCCTGGGTAATTGGGATTATAAGGATGTATTACCATGCCCAGCTAATCCTTAGGTTTATTTATTTATTTATTTATTTTTGAGAGACTGGGTCTTGCTATGTTGTCCAGGCTGTCCTTGAACTCCTGGCCTCCTTTACACAAACCTTCAAGGGAAGTGAATCTGATGGATGCAGGGTAGTCACCACTGTGCATTTTGAACAAAGATTTCCAGCCAGGCCACATGGTAGAAGGCTGTTGCCCCATCAAGGGTGCTCACATTTTCCAGATGGGGGTGGGTGTTCCATCAAGGTGGTTAGGGGACAAGATCACAGAGCTGCCTATGGCTAAGGAACAGCCCGTAAGGATGAACTTAAGGCAGCCACTAAGGATGCCGCATCACTGGGAGCTGTGAGCGTGTTGCTTTTCCCAAGCAGAAGCCTGGAGCACAGTAGCACCCCCTGAAAACGGAGCACAGCCCTTTATCTAAAGAGCTGGATAGCCCATGTTTTCACCTTCCGGCTTTCTAGTTTCTGTTACAACTACTCTGTCAGAGTTGAGTGGTTGTAACAGAAACCAGAAAGACACAGACAATGTAGAAGCACATGGCTGTGTTCCAATAAAACTTTATTTATGGAAACAGGCAGTGGGCCAGGTTTGGCCTGAGGACCGTAGTTTGCCAGCCTCTGACTAGACTCTGGCCTCCAGATCACAGACTTTGAATTTGCATGCTTTCGCTCTGAATCTTTCTAACTTGTAAGTAACTTGGGCAAGTAAATTAAAATTCCACGCCTCAGTTTTCTCACTTGTCAAATGAAGATAAAAATAGCTTCTTTTATTAGAAGTGTTGGATGATGTCATTTTTGCAAAGCATACAAAGTGCAAAGTTACATCTCAGTAAAGGCTAGTTTGTTTCCTAGGCTCCTTAATTGCGCTTGCAAAGGATAGTGGGAGAGGGTTCTAGAGCTGAGGCCCCTGGAGAAGAGACGTTTCTGTGACGCTTTTGACTTTTCAGTTTAACAGTTAGCTTTGCTCTTCTGGCAGACGCATCAGAACTTCATCAGTCACTTTGTGCTTTTCTCCTTTCCGTGTCGAGGACGCCGTCAACATTGCCATTTTCAACATGGGATTTGCTTTTAAGTAGTTTACTCACACGAATTTCTCGGTAATCATTTCCAATCCTTTCAGAGGGTGGATTGTGCATTTTAATTCTGCCTGATCCGTTAGTGCATATTTTTGGCCTAAGCAAGATAAGAAGACGTTAGTACACCACACAACCTATATATCAAAATGTGTGACTTTCATAGTTGACACGTGCTAGAGTTCACAGAGGGCACTAGAGAGGGACTTGGAATCTGGGAAGGGGCACAGGGTCCCCTGGTGTTAGCATCTGCGTTCCTGCCTGGGTTATGGAGTTCCATAGTCAGTGTTCAGATTAAAGGTGGGACCCACAGAAAACCCGTAAGGCAAATAAGTTTATAGCCTATCTGCTGTATACCAAGATTCCAGTTTGGGGAGTACAAACATTGCATTTTTAATGTGTTATTTTTTGAAAGGGAACATTTGTTTAAAGAAAATAATTTTTCTGAGTTATGGCTCATACCACATTTGTATTTAAGCTTTGAAAAATTGAGTACAAAGCAATTGACAAGAACATCAAAAAGAAGGAGTATGTTATTTTAGGAGCAGGCAGGTCCGTATCCCTGTGATCTAGCCAAGAGCTTTCCCTGGTCTTCTTGGGGGCGGGAGACAGGTCACCAGTGGGTGACATTCTGGGACAGGACCCTGCTTGACCTGGAATGACCTAGACCAGGCGATGACAAACTACCACTCATGGGCCCGACACAGACTGCATGTCTTTGGGTATGGCCTATAAGCACCAAATAGTTTTTGCATTTTAAGTGGTCATAAAAAAAAAATCAGAAGAAATATTATTTTGTGATACATGAAAATTATGTGGAATTTAGATTTCAACATCCGTAAATTAGGTTTTGGATTTCATGAATAAAAAAGTTACAGAAGTTTGTTGTTTTCTCTTTTTATGTAAGCACCTCCATAATAGCCTTGGTTTCGCCTCTTGGCCCACAAAGCCTAAATTATTTACTGTCTGGCCCTTTACGAAAAAAAGCTTGCCAACGTCTGACATACAGCAATGATTTTCATTTCTGTCTTTCTTTCTTTTTCTTTTTTTTTTGCTTCCAAATTCTTTCATTAAACCAAGTCCCTTGAGGGAAGCCTGGTTTACAAAATAGATAAACAGCTCAACTCTCTGGAGTAGGAGGCTGTGGCCTCTGCCTGGCTGACCTCAACCCCGGCCTCACTTCCACACCTCACCTCCTGGGGATAAGGCTGCCTTCGTCCACAAAGCGCTTGGACTCAGGCTTGCAAACACCCACGTGCAGTCCCTTTTCTGCTATTCCAAAATCCAAAGAGCTCTTAAAAATACAACTATTTGTGTGTGTGTGTGTGGGTGTGAATTTACTGCAAACTTATTTGGTGCCAAAACTCAACCTTACTTCAGCGTCCCTGTTTCTCCTCTCTAATGATTATATTTTCACCAAGGACATAGAAGTGCCTTTGTGGCAGGACGTTACCCCAAACCCCACTGGGGCATGGTCGTAACATGCGGTCTGCACACCACCCTGCCTTCCTAATGGGGGATAGATAATCTGAAGTGCGGAGGCTCATCTACTCCCCAGGGCACATGGGGACAGCACCCTGTCTGATGTGCTCTTGCCCCAGGGGCCTCAGGTTGACACCACCTGTCTGCACAGTGCACTTCCCTCTGACCGCTGGCAGCCAGGATGGCGGCACGGCCCCCGCTGGTCCCCAGCCGTGCCGTGAGTGCTCCAGTGCCCACCCAGCCTCCCTGCCCTGGGCGTGTCCCACGGTGTCCTCCAGCCCTGGCCCTGTGACCTTGTAGTGTGGCACTGTGCTATCCTTATGGGAAATGGGGGTCCCCCTTCCCCGGGGAGAGTAGAGCACTGTTGCTCTTCCGCCCCCCTCCCCAGAAGAGCATTATTTAGGTTGTGACTCTTATGGATAACTGGGCCCAGACCTGACATTTCCTGTCACAGGGCTGGTCAGCTATCACCAAGGGACCCCAGTGGTCTTGAGCCTGGACCCTGAGGCCAGCTGTGTCCCTCTACCCCAGCCTCAGGGATCTGGCTCCCCCAGCTATGAAGCTACCATTTCTTTGTTCCTCAAGACTCAGTACAGGATGGGGCGAGGCCCTGCCTTTGTCCGTTCTCAGAGTCCATGGAGACACGGTAGTGCTCGGGCTCTAAGCCCCCTGGGTGGGCACAGGGGAGGGAAACCGTCAGTGTGGGCAGTGGTAGAGTCCAACTGCAGTAAGGATTTACCAGGTGCCTGTGAGGGACAGGTGGGGCTGGGTAGCCATTGCAGGTACGAGGATCTGTCTGAGACTGTGCCCTTAAGACGATGCTGGACTCATGGGGAGGACAGTGGGCCAGTGGCACTCTCTTCAGAGCCGACAGTTGGGGAGACTCTAAGATCATATTCAGGTCTAGTCCCGTATCCTTTGTCTCAAACCACAACTTGCGATTTAGGGATCTCTGCACCTGCTGGCCCCTGTGTCAGCAGTGGGTATGTTCTTAACGTGACTAGCCGCCCCTGCTCACTGCTGAGAATTTGCAGCCTGAGGCCCATGCTTCTCACTATATCCCACCAACATCAGCCTTTGGGAGGCCAACAGTGTCCCCCTCGTGCGGATGAAAATACCCTTAGCCAGTTGCAAGGATGTGGGATCAGCCTAAGTGCCCACCCCCTGGTGAGCAGATAAAGAAAATTGGTGTATATCTATATATATCTATATATCTATATCTATATCTATATATATATATACATATACCATGGAATGCTACTGAGCCATAAAAAAGAACAAGATGTTGTCTTGGATGGAAGTGGAAGCCCTTATCTTTAGTAAAGATACTTAGGAACAGAAAACCAAATAGCGTGTGTTCTCCCTAATCAATGGTAGCTCAGCTCAGGGTCTACAGGGGCGTACAGAGTGGTGTAATGGACACTCGGGATGGGGGTCGGTGGCAGGGATTTGAGGGCGGGAAAATTGCCCCTTGAATTCAGTGCACACTATTTGGGTGATGGATACACTGGAAGCCCAGACTTTGGCACTACACGAGTCATCCCTGTGGCCAGAACCCACTTGAACCCACTTGAAACTGGGACCCCCAAATCCGGAAATGAGAGAATGCCGGGGACATGCGCCGAAGTGTTTCAGGGGAGCAGGTGAGCACAGTTTGCAGCAGGCAGTAAGTGCTCAGTAAATGCCAGTGGGTGATACTTGCACTGCTGACGTGGTGTTTTCTTCTTTGCGTGCCTCTGCCTGCCTTTCCTCTGCCCCCCCTTCCATCCTTTCTCATCATCAGAGCCTGCCCGCCTCACCCCGTCCCAGCCCTGATAATGAAGGTGGTCGCGTATGATGAATAATTATTATGACATCATTGCTCAGATTCACCCAACTCATGGAGGGAGGGAGTCAGGACTCGAACCCGGGTGATGATCACCGTTCACCTTCGTACCCATTAAATAAGCCGAGAAAACAGTATTCTTGGACAGTTTCACTTAACAGCCCTCTCTCCCTCATGGTGCCTGTTGAGGCAGACAAATGCCGCTGATAAAGCAAAAGCAAATGTTTTGGGTGAATTCCCTATAGCTACAGTAGATTTGGGGGTGAGAAATGGCATCCTGTCATTGTTGACTGAAAAATACAGCTCTCCTAATAGAGTCCGGGTGCCAGAGCCGTTAGCCCCATCGCCCTGCAGACTTGAAGAATGGCGACATCGGCCTAACATAATTTTGGTAACTCTGTCTGCTTCTGCCTCGGGTAGAAATAATTCAGATTTCACTCTCCATTTTCTTTAATGGGCTAAACAGCCGCTTTGTAATACCTGTATTTTATGAGACGTAATTCTGGATATTGTTTCAGCAGCATTTTTGAAAAGACAAACCTGAGCGAGGCGGGCGATCTCACTTAAGCGATTTTTAAGTTATTTGTAAAATGATACGCTGTCTTTTGGACCCAGTTACTTTATAAAGCGACATTCCCTGGCAAGCATTAACACAACTTCTCCGTGTGTGGGCTAAATAAATACTCGGGAAACACTGACGGAGCGCTGCCTTGGGTAAATAATTCTCTTTCCACACATTGCCTAGTTTATAATGAGGAGTTTTCTTCGTGGTCTGAGCAACTGTAGCATTCCATTGAAAATGAGACATAAATCCTTGAGCAAGGGAGCTATGGAACCAGGGTTGGAGAAGGGGTGGTTTAGTAACAGGTGGGGGTGGTGAGGGTGACTTTCTCCTGACCATTACCCAGCCTTTTAAAGTTTGGAAGCCCCTTGATGGATTGATTAATTGATTGATCAAGATGGAATCGTACTCTGTTGCCAGGATTAGAGCACAGAGGCATCATCTGAGCCCACTGTAGCCTCAAACTCCCAGGCTCAAGTCATCCTCCCATCTCTGCCTCTCAAGTAGCAGGGACTACAGGCACGTGCCACTAAGCCCGGATGCTATTTCCTTTTTTTTTTTTTTTTTTTTTAAATAAATTGAGTTTTGCTTTGTTGCTTAGGCGATGCCTGGCTTTGGTAAGCGATCCTTCTACCTCAGCCCCCCCAAAGTGCTGGGATTACTTGTATGAGCCAGTGCTCCTGTTGGAAGCCTTCATTCCTGACCCAGTCCACGTTCCACGGGTAGATTGTCTGTGCGGATTGCTCTTCAGAAAGCGCCTCGTTTCTGTGAGGCACGTGGCGGAAGGTGTCCAAGGTGGTTGGATGTGCTCCGCTGTGGGTGTGCTTGGTGGTCTCTTTTCTGCCTGTAAAGGGTAGGCAAGTCCATCACCCCGCACAACCTCAGCATCCCCCTGTGTGATAAGGAGGTGATCAAGTATCTTCCCGATCCTCGGAGGATCACACGAAGCACCTAGCTTGGTGTCGGGCCTGTAAGGAGATGGTCAGTTATTATTATGAGGGCTGGCCACATCACAGATGCTGATAAATTACCACTTATGCACATTTCATGTTCCTGTCCCATTTCAACCTCCTTGCACTTGTTTGTCAGTGCTCTCCAGAGGCTGGGAAGCGTGGTGACTTGTCTAAGCTGTGAAGCATCCAGAATGGGATGTTGCCTGCCTAAATTTAAAGATCATGGTCTCCCAACCACAGTCTCTGTCCTTTAGATTGGTTAGTTCATCATTCCTGGCCCTTTTGAGTAATTTTCTCTGAAAAGGATTAAATGCGGGGATGAAATCCTGCAAGAAGCCCATCCCTTCCTCACTGGCCCCTCCAGGCTCTCCAGAGCTCTGCCTTCAGAGCAGGGAGGCATCTCCAGTTGGAGTTACAGGCTCTTGTCGGAGGGCCCAGAATGTCCATGCAGGTCTTATCCAGTACATTTCATAGGAGCAAATCAATCAATCAATCAATCAATAAACACACACTGCTTCCCCGCCCCCTTGGAATTTCATGTCTTCTTAAAATGAGCCATTTCCTTTATGAAATAAGACCATGTTCATTTAAAAAAATTGTAAACCATTCAAAAGCAGTACAAAGACAGTGATGGGGGAAAAAATCCTCTACTATTCATCTATTTTTAGTATTTTCTAAATTTTCTTCTAGTCCTTGTGAACGTACAGGTTGTTTTGTTTTATTTTGCTTTGTTGTAAAGGCAAAATTCATCTTATGTTGGATTTTCCCCCATTACCTCTAAAGTGTTAATAATTCCGCTGCCACAATCCAAAAACTTCAGAAATTTCTGTTAAATTTCTGTTAATTTCTGTCTGTGATCATGACATACAGAGAATAGTTTCTTTCTTCTCTTACTATCTCATAAGAACACCTCTGTGTCAGTCCGGATGGTCCCACGCGGGGCTTTGAATAGGTGCGTGATAGAGATGGACCCCAGCCTGGTTCATCCTCCTCCTGTTACCTGGATTTTTGGATTGTTACTCTTTTCAGTCGTCATTTCCATGGCCATGAACATCATGGTTCCAAAGCATTTTTTTCCCCTTTAAGGTTTCCTTTCTGTGGGATTGATTTGCCAGAAGTAGAATTTCTAGGTCAAAGGTACAGGTGCTTGGCAACTCCTGATACATATTAACTCGGCGTGGTAGAAATCTACCATGTAATTGAGAGTACCTGGAGCTTGGCCGGAGAGCACAGGAATAAGTGGGCTTTTTGATTTGAAGTGTTGAGATAGGAACTTCCTCTCGATGGGCCCTAATAGCCGGCTTATTTTAGTTTCAAAGTCAAGTGAATTTTATGCTCCACTAATGTGCACGTCTTCAGAGACAAGCCGGAATGGAGAGGACATTTGTCATCCCATAGAATGCCATGACACAGAATCGGTCCCGAGGCTTCTGAAAGGAGTTCCCAATTTGGATGCTCCCTGCGTCTGTGCCTGAGTTCATCATATTCTTCTTCCACAATGGCCGCCTCCCAAGTGCCAGGACGCTCCCGGGTCATGATTAACCTTCTGCAAAAGAAGTGGGAAGCAAAGCAGGAAAAGGGCCTCTGCACTCCAAAAAGGAGAACAAAAGGGGGGCGGATTCTAATACTTCTGAAACTTCTGCTCTTGTCTTTTCCATATTAAGAAACATCCAAAGAATATAATGTGCAGACGTCTTGTTCGCCCCAAATTGAAAGACTCCACACTTTCTGCCCAAGTCCTGTGACACTGCCCTCCCTAGCCTAATTATTTTTCCTTATGGATTATCTCTATCCCCCTCCCCCTTCTTTATCTTGGCTAATTTGAGGCATCTGTGCGTTATTTTTAAGACTCCTGTCATAGGACTAGATTTTCTTTCTGTTGCCGCTGAGACATTGCATTTGTATGGGAGGACGACTTAATGGCACAATTTGTTATTGCGTGGAATTAAATAAAACTCACTTGTATCATGTACCCTGAAACCAAACAGCTGTGTATGGAAAAAGCCTTACGCAATCCAGTTTTCCCTGTCCTCACGCACATCCTGAAGTTCCAACGGCCTTCTAAGCTTTTGTCCTGAGTGTAACCGCTACCCTGTTTTTGAAAGTACTTGTTCTGCTAATTTATTCTTTAAACAAGAGCGGGGGAAAGTAGTGGTCCCTTCCTAAAATAGTTAACAGGGAGGCCGAGGCATCTTTGAGTCTTTTTTTTTTTTTCCTGGCCAGTGCCTGGAGTGGCTCCATCCATCACCACTCTTCATGTATTATAGCTGGTTTTCATGTCAGTGAAACCCTCTTCCATCAAGCTGGTGAAGCAGAGTCAGGGAGCAAGATGAATAGCAGAACGTCTTCTGTGGCGTGGAAGGGCTTTGCTTTTAAGGGCCCATGTTGATTTCTTAATATTTTCAAACTTCCTCTTCCGAAGCCGGTTCCTTCCGGATGATCACTGATGCGTCTGTTCTTTTAACCTTGGGGGGGTGGGGTGGGGGGAGTCACGGGTGGCTGAAAGCGCCAGGTGTTGATCAGCCAACAAGGGGTGTCTGCTATCTCTGCCCTGGGCTCCCAGAAAGGGAAATTAATCGTAGGACCCAGGAGCGATGTTTGTGGCCACAGGAAAGCCGGACGTCCTGTTCCCAGTAGCCCATAGCGACGCTGGTCCTTGCTGTTGGAGCCTCTCGTGGGGACGTGTCATGACTTCACACAAGGGAGAACGGCCTGGCTTTTCTTCAGAGATGTATTTTGCGTATTTCAGCATCAATCTGTAAACGTATTTGCTGCCTAGCAACCGGCAGGATCCCTGCCCTTCCTCAGCCTCCTTCTTGGGGTTCCTGCCTTCAGAGAATGTCAGCTGAGTGTGCAGAACTGTGGGGTGCCGAGGGGGGTGCAGTGGGCACAGCACCCCAGGTTCTGGGGTGGGGAATGGGATATGTTTTCACCGACTTTGTTTGGAGTTGCTGAGCATGTTGGTGATAAAAAGCAGTTGAACTTTGGTCAGGTTTAAAATTCTGTGAACAGAGCTCTAAGTTTTGCCTACACGCTCCATGGCTCTGGCTTCCATCGCTGCTACCCACTTTTTACACCACGGGTGCACGCAGTGACACTGGGGACTCTGGAGCACTTGGTGCTTGTAAAGATGCTGTCCCAGTTCTGAAAAAGTTCACGCTGAGGAGGGAGGTCTTTCATGGGCGTAGATGACAGCAGTGCCAGCGGCACCCCGATTTCCACTGGAAACTGCGTCCCCTGCAGCTGTGTCTTGCATGAGCTCAAACCCTCATTCTGCGCCCTCTCTTGCCCACCCCACAGAAGCACACGGTCTGCTCTGACTCCCCACTCCTGCGTCTGTGGCCTTGGGTCCGTCCCTGCAGCACCTTGCTGCCGGGGGACGCTCTGCTGGGCTGCACGGCGCCCACCTGGGTGTCGTTTCTACCTGCTTCCTCACCTTCTGCTCATCATGTCCTCCTGCACAGTGATGGGGGGTTTGTACCTCCCCAAAAGTGGGGACATGGGACACTCATGCAGAAGCCATGTGCACATGGCGCCTTGGCCATCCGTAGCTTTCCGAGGAGGAGACTGAAGCTCCCGCTGTCCAAGGCATGGGCTTTCATTACATGGTGTCAATCTACACAGAGTCCCGGCTTGTGATGGAGTGAAGCTGCTCATTCCTCACACGGATCCAGCGTCTGCTCTGGGCACAGGGCCTGGGACTCCAGGGTGTATGTACTCCAGGGTGTGTGACTGCATCATTTAGTCCCCACACGAATGCTCTCAATATGCCCTGTTTGACCGAAGAGTCAGCGTGGAGAGCTTGGGTCCCCCTCCCAAGGTGTGGGATCCACGGTGGTGGTGGCAGTGTTGGGATTTGAACCCAGAGGTCTATCCGCATAGCTCCAGGCAGAGCCGTGTGGCCTCACGGACGTCGAGGTGCTTTCTCCTCCCTTCTCTCCGGCCGCCTCCTGCACCCTGCCTTCCAAACAGGACACTGAAGCTCATACCGCCCAGGGCCTGGGCGGTCATCACAGGACTGCTCTGGACACACTGCAGCCCGCCGTTCCCATTGTGTATCCGTGTGTGGTGAAGGTGCTTGCCTCCCCTACACGTACATTAGCCTCTGGACTCAGTTTCTTCTTGTATTTTAAATGTAAATCTCAGGTTCCCTTGATCCCCTTAATTTTTTTTTTTTCTTGTAGAGACAGAGTCTCACTTTATCGCCCTTTAGGTAGAGTGCCGTGGCATCACACAGCTCACAGCAACCTCCAACTCCTGGGCTCCAAGGCCATTCTCTTGTCTCAGCCTCCCGAGTAGCTGGGACTACAGGCGCCCGCCACAACACCTGGCTCTTTTTTTGTCGCATTTTGGCCGATCTGGGTTTGAACCCGCCACCCTTGGTGTATGGGGCTGGTGCCCTACTCAATGAGCCACAGGTGCCACCCGATCCCCTTGATTTGTAACGTGACTCAGAGCCTAGGCTTGTCTGCGGAGAAGGCTGGGCTGTTGTCAGTGTGTAAGTGAGAAATTTCATTTGGGGGTTGACTTGTTCAACAGAGCAAGTGAGGGGAGATCAGAGTGTGTAAAACGTTTCCATCTAAATGTGGTTGAGCCGAAATGATCATTTCAGTGACATCTGGGACTTGATTACTTATATTTATGTGACCCCTTTCTTCCCCAGAGTTGAAAACTGCGGGCTAGAATTTGGCTTTTGAAAGCTGTACATTCCACAAATGTCTAAAAGCAGAGAAGACTGTGAAGTGGGGGCCAGGGGCCTGGTGGGTAGAAAGGGTAACAGAAGGGGAAATGGGAGGAAGGGGAGGACGACGGCAAAGAGACTCAGAAAGTAATAAAGCCCTGCAGTAATCAGAGGGTGGGGGCCACGTCCCCAGTGAGCAGCCGAACACGAAGTGACTCAAACCCAGCCCGGGCCCACGTTCATAATCATTACCTTCACCTGTACGTAGCCCCCCGGCTCTGTGACCTTGGCAGCCCACTGCCCTTCTCCCAGATCTTCCCTCATTTGGATAATGGCAGCAATCTCTTAATTTCTAGGGCTGTGTGGGAATCAAACGGGAAGGAGAAGACAGATGCGGAGAGTTTGCACACGGTCCGTCTGGCATGTCGGGTCCAGAAATGCTGGCGCTGTGCTTGTGAGCTTCGCTCCGGAGCACGGTGCCCGGGTTTGATTCTCTTCTCCTTTCTAGCTGTGTCACTTTGGGCACTAACTTCACCTTCGAGGGCCTTTGTTTCCTCCTCTGTAATAGAAGGACAACAAGTAACGTTCAGGTGACATGACTAAGTGAGCTAGTCCCTTTGATGTGTCCGGCCGACGCGCAGTACCTGGCAGATAGGAGTGGCCGGGCTGGAAGGATTGCGGGTCAGGTGCCTGTGCTGTGCCCGGCGCGGGGGAGAGGCACAGAGGGTGGCCAAGGAGGCAGTTGAGGCTTGGATGGATGGGGTAACTTCCCGGAGGTCACGCAGTCCTGGCCCTTGCCATGTGGTGTGCCTGTACCACCTGTTTTAAGGAGGAGAAGGGAGCCCACTTTTATGATTTGCCCCAATTCCATCCCAAGGTAGTGTTTCATGGAACCCCGTGAGAGTTTCTTCTTCTGGGGCTTCAGAATTAGAAAGTGCTCAGTAAATCCAGTTCTCCTCCTCATTTGGGGGAATCTCGGGCTCCCTCCTCTTCCCTTTGCTTTGGTTAGTTTGTAAGTTTCAGCTTTTGCCCTTTGTGTCACCTTGGTTCATTGCAGTTAGCTGCTTGGCGCAAAGTGTTACCTGTACCACTTTGTATATGTGCCAGGCCTCCCCTCCTCCTTCCTACCCAAGAATAAATAGATGAGGAACCAGAAGGGCTCCATCAAATCAGCCTCTGTTGCTACAGAACTATTCCAACTAACTTCATTCTAAAAGACACCTAAAATGTATGTCCTTGCATCCAACATGATCCAGAAGTATTTCCATGGAACGCCTGTGCTCTGGGGACACAGGGTATCCTTGGCCAGTTCCTTGCTTGTTAATTTGTCCAGCAGATGATTGGCGTGGTGCAGAAGGTAGGTGTCGTAAATTCTGTTTTTAAAGGATTAGTCAGTCTCTATCCACCTCCCTTCTGTAAGGGTTAGTGAAGGAGAAGCTGGGAATTAATGGCCAAGGAAGGTTTGGGATTGTGTGTGGATTCCATTTAACCATGCTCTGTCTTTCCCCCATTAGCATGGTTAATTAAGAGTTGTCAATACATCTTTGCTGGAGTATTTGATTATTTTTTCAGCAGGGAAGGTTAGAATGAAGTCTTCAGATCTGGCAAGTGCCCTGGGACTTGTAGAGTAAATTGCAGGTTAAGCCCTCATTTTGATCTCTGGGACGAGAGCGGGCACGGTTTCATCGATGTGTCATCCGCTATGATCTGAGAGAACGCACAGAGGTGCCCTTTGGGGAAAGAGGGGAGGGTCTCACTCTTGTCTCCCAAAAGGAAAGGGTTTTATTGTTTGAGGTGTGCGGGTGAACACACCACAGCCTGGGTGGAGCTAGAATTGGTGGAACCTTCCTAATTTATGCTTTATTTTTTAAAAGCGATCTGTGACACTTATTTTTGTATATGTGGAGATATATATGTGTGTGTGTGAACACGTAACAGAAAAGGGTTACAATTGACAAATTAGCTTTGTAAACACCTTGATTTATGATTTATTAAAAAGTCCGTGTATGTTCATTTGCACACACAGACCTCCACCTGAACAAAAATACCTTCTGAATCCTCCTTCTCGCCTCCCAGACAAGCACTCCAGCTAACCCTTTCCCCAATGGCAAATGACTGTCCCCTTTAGGCATCTCTTTTAGCATTTGTGTTGACAATGGCCTTTATTTTTCCTTCTGCTTTAGGGCCCTCAAGTTCTGGAATATATCTAACCAGCAATTAATTATGCCTCAAGATTGCCAGGAGATGCAGACTAGCTTTTATTATTTTAGCCACTAAATATACCTCCCGATAACACAACACGTATTTACAGTGACAAGCTTTGTATTATTTATAGGATTATAACAAATCATCAAAAAACAACCCAAAAAGGGTCACTTAGACCCAACATCCTTATTTCTCCTCCTGCGTCTTCGAGGCATTATGCATGCATGGTGAGTGGCGATGAGGAGCAAAGGTCGGTTTGGAACAACACAGATTGGAAAATTACACCATTTGTTTAAACAACATTCATTATTGATTATTCAGCACAGGGGCTGATAGAAACGCAAATAGTGGCAGTAATATCATCTATTTATGTAGGCCCTTTATAAATGTCGGACGATGCGCTCTCTTTAGATGGGAATAATTGTTCAAAATTCCCAGCTCTCTTTTGGAAAAGAATAAAGATGAACTTGGCATCCATTTCCTTTGTGTCTTTTAATCCTTATGAGATTCCTGTTATTCTCTTTGTATCACAGAAGAGGGAAAATTAGGGTTTTGACGGATTAAGGAATTTGCTTGAAGTCACACTCCTAGGGTTTATACATATTCTTTTCAACACTGTTAGTATGTCTGAAACTAGTAATTCAGGGCATGGTGGCTCACGCCTGTAATCCTAGCAGTCTGGGAGGCCCAGGTAGGTGGATTGCATTAGCTCAGGAGTTCAATACCACCCTGAGCAAAAGTGAGACCCCGTTTCTACTAAAAACAGAAAAATTAGCCTGGTGTTACGGCGAGTGCCTATACTCCCAGCTACTCAGGAGGCTGTGGCAAGAGGATCGCTTGAGCCCAAGAGTTGGAGGCTGCTGTGAGCTGTGGCTCCATGTCACTCTACTCAGGTGACAGCGTGAAAACTGTCTCAAAAACAAACCCTAATCATTCATTATCAACAATAATGATAATGTTATCAAATCTAACATGCGTTAACTCTTACTTTGCCTGGCCCTGTCCAAAGTGTTTTGCATGTGTTTTGAATCTCTACTTTGACAGGCACTGTAAGAACAGATGTTATTATCATGTTGTTTTGTAGTTGAGGGAACCGAGGCATAAAGGAATTACATTCGCTGCTTAAGACCACAGAGTCAGTGAGCAGCAGGACTGAATCACGGGCCACATCACCGCGTCCCTGGGTCTGCCAGAGGTTTTATGCTTCCGAGCATCTCCTCCTCATGACCCACAGATGGTGTGATTTTTATGGGCATACAATGTTGGTTCCATAGTTGGTTCAAAGTCATCTTCTGATGTCTTAAGATCCTGAGAAATAAGATAATGTAAACTTCATAAACATAAAGCTTCGTGTTAGTTGTCATAATCTCAAAGCCATAGTAATAACATCACGTTCACTAAAAAGGAATGAAAAAAAAAAATACAACCCAAGAGACTAATTGTGGGAGGTATGTCCTGGTGACTTGGGACTGAGAAATGGAAGGGGGTTTGATCAGGGCAGGGTCCGGTGTGCACCTCTCTGCTCTGGCCTGCATTTCATGTTGCAGTGTGGACCCAGCCCAGACACACAGCTTATCCATGCAGCCACTGGCTCACCTAGCAGGCCTTGCTTTTGAGAGATCTCTGCGTGATGGTCTTTTGTTGTAGTTGTTAACTTTCCTCCGTGGAGAATCCTTCCCTTTTTCCTTAACCACCTCCACTTTTCCCCATATTCATTGTCTTCTTGCACAGAGGGTTGGCATCTCTGCTGTATCACCTGTGTGGGCACCTGTTCAACTTCCCTCTCACAGGGTCCTCTTAGAAAGCATTGGGTGCCCCTCATTGCTCACCCCACATGGAGTATTGAAAACCATCCATCTGCCCATGGCTGGAGACACATCTTGCCCTACCTGGTGCTAGGGGACTGGTGGGGGGTCACAGGAAGCCCTCAGGAGGCCTCACTTTGCAAGATCTGTTCAGGACGTGTTTCCAGCACAGTTTCCAACATGTCTCAAATGCCACCCACAGCTCCCCTTTTCACGTTCCTCGCCTTTACACGAAGCACTTGCGTTGTTATTTTTACAAGCCTTTTCCAAGGCCTCTGATTTTCTAGACCGTTTAACATTTTTCCATAACCAATAAGGGTCTAACCGTCTCAGCATACTCAGAACCCCCCTCTCTCTGCCCTACCTTCTCCTCCTGGCTCACCGTCTTTATGAGCCTCCAGAACAGTCCCCAGATGTTCTTACTTCAAAAACAGTGGGCAGGAGCAGCGACCTTTTAGAAGCAGGAGAAAGAAACATAAATGAATAAACCTGAAGGATTTAAAACCTGGAAGATGCTAAGAACTATATTGCTGCTTAAGCAGTGGAGAGACAGAAGCCTTAGCAAAGAGAGAGGTAACCTTGTCTATCCTAAAGAATTTGCATTTTTCTCTCTGGGTAGTACACTTACTTTCCTTACAGGCTTTGTGGAAGGGAAGGTGTGCTCTTTCTTCCTACCCCCGTACACCCCACTTCGTAAATACGTACCCTGGAGGTTCTAGAGACCTACCCAAGAATCACACACAAGAATACTCAATAGTAACATCCACAGTTTATTGAATGTCCACGATAGATACCTTGTACTTTCATAATCACATTTATTCCTGCAAGTAGCTCTATAAGGTTTTTTTATTCCTATTTTTTTTTTTTTTTTTGATGAAGAAGTTCAAGTTCAGAGAACTGAGTAACTCATTCAAGGCTACACAGTTACTAACATGATGTGAGTATGGTTCTTCTGACTCCCAATCCCGTGGCCTGTCCACCACACTACACCACTCAGCTCTGTACCTGTAAGGGGAGCAAAAGACTGGACGTTGTCACTCTAGTCAGCCCACAGCCCTAGTTTTTGAACCTACTGGCTTTACCACCTCACTTCACTGTGTCCTCCCTGACCTTGCCTTCCCTATTCTTTTATTGAAGAACTTGACTCTCATCTTTATTGACTCTTATATTCATTCTGTGAACAACGCAACTTGGTCCGGGAGAGAAATACACTAGACTCAGACTCAGAAGACACAGCTTTGTGTCCAGACAATTTGATGACCCACTCTTGGCCTCAGTATTGTCATTTGCTAAATGGGAAGAACAGTGTCTACCAAAAAAGGTAGTGGTAGGATTGAATGAGATTCACATTGCATTTGCATTTAGTGAATATTTGTTAAATGAATGACTTAGTGATGAGTTGTAAATGAGAATAGAGAATAGAGCAGGACAATGGTAGACTGGCTCAGATGCCCTCCTTAGAAGCCTGCGGGCCGTTCTCTATGATCGTGTGTATGCAGAAGGCTCTGCCACTTTGTAATTCATGTAAATGGTAACCCATTGCGTTGCTCAGTGTACAACGTGAACAACCATACAGGGGAGCTCTCATTTCCTTATTTGTGATTCAAAGAGTCTGACGCATCTGGACAGATTTGCTTCTAACAAGGCCAAGGCAGTCCACTCTCTGTGAGAGTTTTAGCATTGTACTCAATGGCATGTCTTTTACACTTCTCACCAATCCAAAGGCATGCCGGCCCCATGAACTTCTTAAACACTCACAGGCTCCTGCCTAGGGTCTTCATCTGGCTGCTAGATTGTTTAAAGAAGGATTTTTGTGATTCTTCTAGGCTGACACGTTGGCTGTCATCTGTTGTTTTTCTAATCTTCCAGTAAACATTCAGAGAGCGAAGGTTTAGGCTTGTGTGTTTCTCTTATGTTGGAAGGGTAAATAAAGCCATTAGATTTTATGAGTTTTCTTCCAAGTTTGCACAGATGCAGCTTCAGGTCTGTCCAATGCTTGAAATATTTGCAGCCTGTTGAGCAGCCAGGGTATTTATTTGGCAGCAGACGGTATTGATGGGTTTGGGAAATGCTGTTTGACAGTTATAGGCCTACATGAGGTGGCCCAGGCTCCTGCAAGCCAGCGGTGGAAGGGGGGGATTGAATGACATAAGACTCTCTGGGTATGTCTCAAACAATATAAATCACTAGCAAAATCTCATTCCTACAAGGAGAACCTGTAGGGAGCTTGGTGGGAGGCACTACTGTTTATTCTCCCTGGGCCCCCTGCAACTACAAAATTAAAACCGAGGAACAGAATCTGATGTCCATGTCAACCAGAACAGTTCCCTCTCCCACCTCCCATTCCTTGTGACATCGGGAGCCTTCTTTTTTAATTAGGTCACAGATTCTTTATTCTTTTGGAGAGACTTGGAACACTTACCATGCATGCTGTACTGCTTTGAATAGAAAAGTGATTTGACAACTTTTGGAAATCTTGGCCTTCTGGAACTGAGAATCTAATATTCTCTGAACTGCCCACTTGGTGTGTGGCCTGAGACAATTAGCCACTCTGTGTCATTGGATTTTTTTTTTTTCATGCTTGAAACAGGAATTGAATGCATTTCTGCTGTTTTTTTTTTTTTTTCCCTCCTAAAACATCGGAGACAATATAAATAAATTTTCACCAACTTTTGTCTCCATGAACCATGTGTAAGTCCAGGTCATACCGTATACAGTTATGGTATAGGAAAAACTGAATTGTGTGGCAGGTATGAATTCCAAACTGCCTGTTTATTAAAATAGTCTCCATATAATTAACAATATCTTGTTTTGGAAGCATGGCTTGTGACATTTAGAATGTTTCAAACACTAACCAGTAATCCATCAATTTCACGCTTGCTAATGATGTTCGAGGGAAGTTTTAAAAATTATATTAGCCACTTGAACAAAAAAGGAACCAGTCATATGGCAGCACTAATAACGGGAAAATTCCTCTGTTTATTCAATGTACCGGTAGGTTCTACTACATATTGTTAGCTCTTCATTTTCTGGGATTAGAGAAGGGTTAAAAAATAGGCTTAATCATCTGAAGATAGTTTTACTGGAAGACTTAATGCCCGCATGCTCATTTTTGGTTATTAACATATTGCAAATAGTCTAAAAATGACTACAGAAACAATCTTCCCCTTTGGAAAACTGGATCACCATTCAGATTTTGCAAGCTTTTCTAAGTTTGTGGTGTGTTTGCTGTGGAAGGCAAACCCTTTTGAGGGCTCTAACACTCTCATGAAAATCCTGGAAACTGCCTAGAATATTGATTTCTTTTTTTTTTTTTTTTACGACAGAGTCTCACTACATCGCCCTCAGTGGAGTGCTGTGACATCATAGCTCACAGCAACCTCAGACTCTTGGGCTGAAGCCATTCTCTTGCCTTAGCTTCCCGAGTAGCTGGGACTATGGAGCTGCCACAACGCCTGCCTATTTTTTTGTTGCAGTTGTCATTGTTGTTTAGCAGGCTCTGGTCGGGCTTGAACCTGCCAGCCCCTGAGTATGTGGCTGGCGCCCTATTCACTGAGCTAAGGGCGCCGAGCCTAGAACAGTGATTTCTCCCCAGTGTATTCTGAGAGGATTTTAGGTTTGCCTTGGAAATTAAATTAAAATAATCATTAATAAAATTATTTTCAAAAGAACTTCAAAGCACAGTAAGTATACTCCTTTTTTTTTGTTTGTTTGTTTTTGATCAACATAATTTACACGTGTCCATGAAGTTTAACTCATAGGTTCAAGAGTGCCAGAAGATTAAAAACAAAGTTGAAAAACACTGACTTAGCAGGAGAATGGTAAAGCCCATTCGCTCTTCCTCTGAATTTGGCAGTCGTGCTAGAGAAGAAATTTTACTTTTACGTGTTCATACTTAGAACGGTTAAAGAGTATTCCAGATAATCTGCCCTTGCTCACCCCCTGCAAAAGGCATGTTCCCCAGCCAGGACCCACATGGCTTTTCTTTCCTTTAAGTGCTCCTCTTATTATCTTGACCTTAAAGTTTACAGGGTAAAAGAAACATTTATGGAACAGTTAAGACCAGTTAGAACATAACGACTTGCCTCATTATCACACTCTACAAATCTCCACTTTACAGAGTTCACTTCCCTGCCTGCTTTAAACCTGTGTTTGGCCTGCAAATACCATTACTAGTGCTCACATGTCAGAGCACAGGGAACTTCTTATTCCTTACCTCCAAACTTGCCAAACATAAGAATCTTTAAGAACTCATAAAGTAATTTAGCACCACATTAATAAAAAAGAAGCCCAGTTTTGGATTTGTAAGCATGTGTTTGAGTTAGTAATAGAATTTTTAGCTGCCTGTCCAGAGATTAATTCTGCTTAATAAATAAATAGCTCCTACAAATCAACAAGCTAAAATAAAGCACACAGACCAATAATAGGACGATTGGCAAAATCCTAAAATCCTCATGTAATTGACCACTGAATATTTGGAGTTTATTAGCAGAGAAGTGATTTTAGGATATACATGATATTCTGATTTTAGATATAATTAACATGGGTAAAAACTATTAGTACAGTGTTGGAGTAGCATAGAAATAGGATTTCTTAAACACAATGGGCAGAAATAGCAATTTATTCTATTGTAGAAATGACTATTTCTACAGTTCTGGGTTCTAATCTGGATATCTCTATCAAAAGTTTTTAAAATGTTTGTTTTTCACATAGGAATTTCTTATCTAGGAAAAGATCTTAAGAGTGTATTTGGAGATGCATCCACAAATCTGTGTACAGTGGTGTTTATCCCTCTATAACAGAATTAGAAGATTGTTAAAATATTTAACAATATGCTAAATTATGATGAGCTTCAAAACATAAAATCCTATGCAGTTTACAAAAATGTAAAAAAAGTAAATGCAAGACATTAAAGATTTTAAGTTATTTCTATATACTTCCAAGTTGTTTCTCTTCAAAAATACTGAGTTCTCTGTTAAGGTTGAAATGAAGGCTCGGCGCCTGTGGCTCAACCGGCTAAGGTGCCAGCCACGTACACCTGAGCTGGTGGGTTCGAATCCAGCCTGGGCCAAACAACAATGACGGCTGCAACCAAAAAATGGCCGGGCGTTGTGGCAGGTGCCTGTAGTCCCAGCTACTTGGGAGGCAGAGGCAAGAGACTCACTTGAGCCCAGGAATTAGAGATTGCTGTGAGCTGTGATGCCACCTCACTCTATCCAGGGTGACAGCTTGAGGCTCTGTCTCAAAAAAAAAAAAAAAAAAAAAGGTTGAAATGAAAACTATAAGCAAAAATGGAAAAAAACTCAATTTTTTACCAACTCATAAATATTTGCTTTTAGTTAAATAATGATATAAATCTATAAGTAAAATTATACCTGAAGTTTCTATCTTTTTGAAAATTTAATCGTCACTTTTTGAAAAATAAAAATAGAACAGTTTGAAATTCTCGCACCCCTGGTATGTATAAAATGTTACTGACGTACATGTCTTCCTATTAGTTGCCCCATGCACCTGTTGTTACCACCTTCTGGTTAGTAAGTACCTCCCTTAACTCATGAATTGGATCATAAAACAATGGACACTCTGTAATACTGGGCTATGACACTTTATTATACAGGAATCTGTCTGATTTAGGCTATCAGAAATGATTTGAGAAGTTAATTAATTTGTCTTTACAAGACCAAATCCTCCTGATATGCAGAAACATTGAGTACTTCTGAGGTTAGAAGTAGCGCCCTGCTCACCATCAGGACATTCAGATACAAAATTCAGATGGTAAAAGACAGGGGACAGTGATATTCTGGCCCTCCTGGTCTTCATCCCAAGATTGGATGTGTGGGGTCCCAGGTCACACCCTGCCAATGCTCAGCAGATGGTCAAGGGACAGAAGCACCCATGTGTTTTGCAATACATTTATTTTGTGAGGGCTTGATATATTGTGTTTTCTTTTTTCTGTTTTGAGACAGAATCTTACTCTGTTACCCCGGCTAGCGTGTTGGAGCATCACTGCTCAGAGCAACCTCAAACTGTTGGGCTCAAGCGATCTTGCCTCAGCCTCCCAAGTAGCTGGGTCGATAGGCATCCACCAGCACACCCAGCTAGTTTTTCTATTTTTAGTAGAGATGGAGTCTTGCTCTTGCTCTTGCTCAGGCTGGTGTCAAACCCTCGAGTTCAAGTGATGCACCTGCCTTGGCCTCCCCAAGTGATAAGATGACAGGTGTGAGCCACCACGTCAGGGCCGCTTGGGAGCATTTAGTACTTTGTTTTGTCCCCAGTGTGATATAGTTCCTACTGCTTTTTGTTTGTTTTTGAAGATTAAAAACTATTTCAAAAGGAAAGTAATACAGACTTGTCATTTGTAGTTATTCCTGCCTTTTGCTATATCCATATTCATTCTGGGTATGGTAGGGTATATGTCCTGTGCAACTCATGTAAATTATCCTCGTAAATGACTACTTCTGCTTTCATATCAGTGTCTACTTGATGCTACAGTCATGAAAAGTGATTTGCTATCATCTGGGTTTTGAACCGAAAAATCCTCATTTCATTCTGAGACTCATTAGTGAAGCGTGACTTCTGTTTATCCAAATAGGAGTGCTTTATTTCCATGATGATTGCAATGATCGCAACATGGGTGTTTTTTAAAAGTCCTCCTGACAGATAGGTAAAGCTTTCTAAAAAAATCTTGTGATGCTGTTAATACATAATCAATGAGCATTAGGAAATGGGAACTGTCAGAGCGTTTGAGTACATGTGGTAAGCACATACCATGTCGTTTTGACACGACTCTGGCCTCCGCACATTTTGTCTTATCAATAGCTCAGCCTTGGCCAGTCACCTTGGATTCATTGTATGGGAATGTCCTGTAGATGGGTGTAATGGGAAACTTAGAGTGAGGTGAGTGTCAGTCAGGCAGAATCCCACATTTCTAAGGGTGGGGGTCCCTTACCTCGGATGCCCACCTGGGTACTGATCTCTTACATACAGGTCCTAACAGAGTTCTTGCATTTATGAAGACAACAAAAAGAACCAATGGAAACCTTCTCCTTTGATAATGGAAACTAGATGTGGTTAATTAGGAATGCTTTTTGCTATTAGAAGTGATGTGCAGTGGGTTCTGATAAATCCTTTTAGCTTCTCTTCCCTGAGAAACCAGATGAGAACCTTACCGTGGCTAAGAGTCCATAGCTCCTCATTCCGGGTCTCACTGGGGTTCCTTGTCCAAGGGCTCCGTGAGTTTCATCTTTTATACTGTCTATGCTGGGATAGGTAGAGTCTTTGTTTCCGATCTCTTAATTGTTATTTATGTTTGATTCTCAACATCTACCTGTCTAATCTCTCTCTCTCAAACACACACACATGTTTAACTTCAACTAGCATTTTTCGAGCTAGGATTTCCCTCTTCCTGGGATTTCCCTCCTGGGATTCCCTCTTCCCCATTCCCCATCCCAACTCTCTGGTGTAGATTATATGGTCTCCTGCTTTCCAAAAACACTGAAGGAGTCCTGAGTTCACCAAGTTCCTTGCACAAGATGCTTTGATCAGTATGGTCTGTGCTGGACAATGGGGAAGACATTTAAATTACTCTTACCTAGAGCACTTGTGTTCTGTTTGGGGTTGCACCTGAAGACTGACCCTTCACTGAACAGACCCTTATAATTCTTGTGCCATGGGATTAATCACTGTTCTGTCCAGGGGACAGCACAGGCACGGTCCTCTTTCTCTTTGTCCATGTTTACAGCCTGTGAGCTACTTTAGTCTTCTGCCTGGTCTTACTTAGCTTCCCCTGTAAGCACTGGGGATCAGTCAGTGTCAGGTCTTGCTTTGCTAATCATTGTACTGTTTGTTTATTAGGAGACACAACTGAAAATGTTGACACTCAGTTGACACTTTAGGCTGGACCATATATATAACTTGGCTGTTTTTCTTTTCTTTGTGCCCTCTTAATTCAGAAACCTCCCCACGATGTATTACGGAACTAATGCCTGTTTTTGAAAAGATCACTGTCTAAAAAAATAACTGCCAAAAGATGGGGGATATTTCAAGTTTCTGGGGACCCTGGGTAAGGTATGGGTTATGAAGTCATAGTTCTTTGTTTCTGGGCTAACGTGGCTGTCTCATTGGGAAGGCACAATGTGCTAAGGATATCCTAGTTACCCTTCTGACAGTAGGTCCTAAACCGACTTGCTGATGAAGATGCTGGTGATGAGAGTGGTTACCATGATGACAGTAACAATAGCCACCATTTGTTTTCTGTCTCCTGGGTTTTGATGCTCTCCTAGGTATCCTAGATAGAGCCTCGTTTATTTATTTTAACATTATTCTGTGATATGAGTGGGATCATCTCAGTTTTCCAGGACAAGAGATTAAGGATCAGAGAAGTTGTGACAACAGCCTAGAAATTGATTGGAGCAAGGCATGCGCCCTGAACCCCTCCTTAGAAGTCAGAGTGTACACTTTCCTTAATGCATCCACGCAATATCAAAAGGGGTGACATCATTTTCTCCTTTTGAAACCTTTTGGGCCTGCTGTTGGCCTTGTACCTCTGAGCTGACCTCTTCTTGTCCTCCTGTGCGTGGTCCCTCAACCTCCTGTGCTCAGAGCAGCAGATGTGGCTGTGGAGAGCCCAGCTCTTAAGGTCTGTGTGTGAGGACGGCTTCTTTAGGAAAGTGCTGGCTGCGTTCTTTGCTCCAGGAGTCTTTGATTTAGCTCTTTACTGATTCTTTTGTCTATCCTTCTAGGGCAGCGGTTCTCAACCTATGGCTTGCGACCCATGGGAACTGTATTAAAGGGCCATGGCATCAGGAAGGCTGAGAACCACTGTTCGAGGGTGTCCACATTAGTTGCTGAAGTGCCTCTGTGCTCACTGTGATGTTTGGGGCTGGTTTTGTAGCTTCCTCTCTTTGGGTCTAGCCAGCGTGAAAAGGTCACCCCTCTCACCTCCTGGGCAACAGTCTTCCTGGAGACTCAGTATCCAGTAATCAGTGGCTAAGGCAGGAGAGCGAGTGCCTTATTTTGAAAAGAAGTTGTCATAACTCTATAAAAGACAAAGAATAAAAAGAAAGTCACCCAGATGCCCTTCTTCTTATGCACATTGTTTTTTCTGGTTTTGTATTTCATCTTTGATCAACTGCCTACATATTTTAACATATGTTATTGGAATTGTTGGGCCTTGTGACTCTGGAAAATATCTGTGATTTTAACTACATGTTGACGAATAAGAGAGGCTGTGGAAGACCCGTTTCTCAGATCTCAACTTGAGACCCCAGTTCTGATGCCATAATTTCTCAAACATCTGTCTGGGCATATTTTTGGTTTTATGATGGCTGATAGGTATGTATATCAGTATCAATGCAGGGTCTTGTAGAATCACAGTTGTAATTCCTCACGTTTTCCTCCACCAATTCTGATAACTTACATTCAGAACTTAC
The DNA here is from genome assembly GCA_963573935.1 of Arctocebus calabarensis. Taxonomy (NCBI): domain Eukaryota; kingdom Metazoa; phylum Chordata; class Mammalia; order Primates; family Lorisidae; genus Arctocebus; species Arctocebus calabarensis. Next base: position 6,319 of record CAUYON010138137.1, on the reverse strand, counting down.
CTTTGTAAGTTAGATTTTCGATCAGTAATATAAATTGGAAGACTAGTAGGGCCCTGGGCCTCAGCTCTGGCCAAATTGCAACAAAATAAAAAAAAAAAAAGAAATCAAGAAATGGAAAATATACATTATAAACAGTATCAGTTGCTTGTAAATGCATTTGAAAGTACTTTTTATGGTAGTGGGGGCATCTGTCTTCACCCAGCAAGCATATTTTGTCATCTGTTTGGTACAGAGTGTCCTGCTCAGTCCCGTAGGAAGAGCAGAGCTACAGACGACCACGTTCCTCTTGGGGAACCTTCAGTCTGTTTGTAATGATCTCCTTGTTTATTCACTCGGATCAATTTTGTTCAATGCCAGCCATGTGGCAAATGCTTTTCTTATGCTGAGGATTCATAGATGACCATGGGGGCAGATCCTGCCTCTGGATATCACCTAAGACGTGGCCCTGGCCTCTGCTTGGTACATGTCAAATGAGGAATCAGTGCCCCAGTCTCCTAAAGGGTCATGTCATGAAAGCATCCAGAGATGTTCAGGTCAGACCAACAGGAAAGCACAGGAATTCAGGAGCAGGTGATATGTAGACCCCAAGACAAGCCCTGCCTAAGGTCCCATGGGTGGTTAGTGATTAATAGGAGGCTCCAAGGCCCCTCTGGGCTGTGGGTAGGTGACAGGCCGAGGAAAAGTCTTTCTTCGATGCCCGTTTGTCCTGATGTAGTAGACTTGGGAACTGAAATTCTCCTCACCTGGGAAGCTATTCGCCACAGCATTCTCTGAGGGCTTCCGTAAATGATCAGACAGCAGCCATGAAAGGCAATAGTGAGCCCTGCTGGATCCGAAGGCCTGACTTTCTCCAGCCTTGCTCTTTCATGGCTGTGCCTTCTTTGTGCTGGTCCTTTTGGTCAGCTCTCACCTGCACAGAGCGAGGCAGCAGTGCGGGGCTACAACCTGTCCCCTTGGTGACAATCAACCTGTCCGAGTATTTCAATCTAGGGAGCAAGTCCTCACGTACACTGGGCCCACCCAAGTCATTTGGCCACCTCTGAACCAATGGTAGAGGCCCACTCTGATTGGTCCATGTGGGGTCATGTGCTTGCCTCTTGATGTAGCAGGTGGGGTCAGCCTCCCGCCAAGGGCATGGCAGGGGAGGGGCTGCTCTTGAAGGAAGTATGAATGAAAAGCAGGTGAGAACAGCGATTGCCCAGTGCAGCCCTGCAGTGATTTGAAATTCCTCTTAATGAATGAATCCTTGTTGGCTCTCACTGATTTGTTATTAATGTGGATTTCTTATAGCTTTGCAGACACTTTACCATGGGGCTTTCAGCAGAGAGAGAAAGAAAGAAATAAAAAAAGAGCAAACCACTAGTTCATTTTGTTCTACTCAAATGTGGATCATAATTTTTGGTTTTATAATTACTGATGAGAAGAATGCTTGAGCCAGGACTCCCAGAGATTTATCTGCCACTTACCTGGACTAAGTAGAAAGAATATCCGCTTTCCTCTGCCCGCACACCCCCAGCGAGGCCAGCTCACAGGCTCTAGAAGTCTCTGCCTTGGATGGGCTCACCAGCTTGGGCATCTCAAGTTGGCCAGTGTGCAGACAGCCTTGCTATACTTCATCCTGTAAAAATCCAGCCTGTTTGCCCTCTCACGACTTTTCCTTTCAGCCAGCATAGAAGTAGGTATTGGGCTGTGGAACAGTGAAATATGCATTTTTCTCCACGTGGTTTTTGTCTGGCCCCTGCCCTCGGTGTGTCTGTGAATGCTGTCGGAATGATCCCTTGGTGGGTCTTGATCATGACGAAGCAACATTTGGCATTAATTTGCTCATCACCACCACTTGGAGGAAAGGTGAGTTACAGCCCACAAGGCGGTGTGTCTCCAGCTGACCCATCTGGAAAGGTTCTATGGATCAACAACACGGCAGGATGGTGCAAGTTGAGTTCAGAAGTTTTATTCTTACACACGTAGAGAAATTAGGCCTTCCTGAGCCACGAATGGGAGTTGACAACCTTTTCTGTTGGTTCATTTCCCCTCAAATGATCTCCCCCCTACCTTTTTCTTCTTTTATTTTTTAGAATAGGAGGAGAAGCCCTAGTGATCGAGGCTAACTGGGGTTTTGGAACCTGTGCCATGACGCTCTCAACTAAGAGCACAAATCATGGCGTGATGCTGCTTCTTTTAAGCCACGTTTCTTGTACCTTCTCCTGTCTTGTCGTGAATCTCATCTTGTCATGAATCCCATCTTCTAGTCATGTATGTGCCCAGGTCACAGGAGAGCGTAGCGACCAACATAACTGGGACACCATAGTGATGTAGTGTTCATCTTTGTGTTTTGCGTATCTGAGATTCCTCTAGCAGCCTTGCAGATGCGTGATTTTTCAAGAGTCAATCAACACTAGAACAGTCCCCCAACGGGCCTGCATATGTGGCATGGTACCATTGTTTGTATCTCCCCATGATTTGTATTTTGAAACTGAATCCCCAGTGTTAAGAGATGGGGTGTGTGGAAAGTGATTAGATCATGAGAGCTTGACCTTCATGAATGGTATGGGTGCCTTTATCAAAGTGCCCCAAAGGGGCATTTAAAGAGGGAGCCCGTTTGAACCCTCTGGCCCATGAAGACGCAGCAAGAAGGTGTCACCTGTGAAGCAGACAGGGAGCCCTCACCAGACACCAAATCTACTGGCGCTTGTCTTTGGACTTGCCAGCTTCTAGAGCTGGAAGAAATAAATCTCCATCGTCTGAAGGTTACCCAGTGGAAGCTATTTTGTCATAGCAACCCAGATGGACTCAGACAACATGGTAAAAAGTTGGGTTGCTTTCACGTGTGGAAGCCTCAGCACCAGCTTGTCAGCTCCATGAGGGCACAGAGCTCTATCTGCCTTTTTCTTTCTTTTTTTTACATAACTGTATCCCCAGTTCCTGAACTAGTTCCTAGCATAGAACAGAGACTCAAAATGACTTGTGGAGTAAATGGACTCCTGGACAGTTGTGCGCTGTGTATCCAATAGGATGGTAGGCCCGGTATATACATAGTTCTGTTTCATTCTCAACATTAATTGAAGAACCTGGATGTTTTTAACCCCCAGTTTGCAGATGTGGAAACTAAGGTGTGGCGCTGTGAAGGAACTTGCCCACGGTCACAGAGCTCTTTAAAGGGGCAGAGTCTGGGTTCCACTTCAGGCCTGCCTGCCACTCAAACGCAAATTCATCCCCCTGCCACGCACTGCCTCCCCTGTGAGGGGCCCACAGGCTGTGGTTTGAGGGCCCAATCTAGCCTGCCATGGTTTTGTACAGCCCATGAGCTAAGAATGATTTTTATGTTTTTAAATGTTTGCGGACATGAAAAGGGCAATGTTTTATGACATACGGAAGTTGTGTGAAAACCACATTTCGGTGTCCGTAAATAAAGTTTTATTAGAACACGGCCCCACACTTGTGTGTTTGTAAGTACCCCCTGGTTACTTTGCACTGTGACGGCAAAGCTGAGAGGTTGGGACAGAGGTTGTATGTCTCGTAAAGCCTAAAATATTTAGAATTCACCCGTTTACAGAATGCTGGGCAGCCCCCCTGTAGTTCCCATGTCTGCCTTTGTGCTGCTCTGTCCCTGAAGCTTTTTATTTTCTGAAGCCAGGTCAGTGTAAGGTGAGCAGAATACTTTCTGGAGCTAGACGCTGGGGTCTAGTTTCTGCTCTGTGCTGACTCTGGGAACTTAGGTGAGCAACTTGATTTTTCTTTGTCTTTCCCTTTTTTTTTTTGACTCAGAGTCTCACTTTGTCACCCTGGGATAGAGTACCCCGGCATCATAGCTCCCAGCATCCTCAAACTCCTGGGCTCAAGCAATCCTTCTGCTTCAGCCTCTGGAGTAGCTGGGACTACAGGTGCCCTCTCTGACACCCAGCTAGTTTTTCTATTTTTAGTAGACACAGGGTCTTGCTCTCACTCAGGCGGGTCTGGTATTCCTAATCTCAAGTAATCTATCCACCTTGGGCTCCCAGAGTGCTAAGATTATAGGGTGAGCCATGCACCTGGCCTCCATGATTTTTCTTTCTTTCTTTTTTTTTTCCATGATTTTTCTTAACTTCAGATTCCTCACAAGTCCAAAGGCAGAAACAATAAGCACCCCCCGCAGTGGGTTGTATGAGGATTACCCGAGCTAACATAGCGAGACTCATGGCTTTGAACCTCACTTTGTGTGTAGTAAGTGCTTGATAAACGCAAGTTATGATTTTCCTGCGTCTGTCTCCCCTTTCCTCTTTCTCTGTCATGTACACAAACATGCTCACGCAAAGACACACAGGTAGTTTTACTATGTTACATTTATCTAGGAAAGGGGAGGAAATACTTTTTGGTCGTTCCTTCTGCCTCATTTACACGTAGAGCGCTTAATGTCACGACATGGAAATTAATTACTTGTTTTGTTCCTTATATAAGAACTTAATTGAAAACAAATCTAACTTTTCACCTCATTTTCTCCGTTTGCACATTCTGGATGTTTTATTTTGCCATCCACTTAAGTTTGAAAGTGAGTGTTCAATGCTGGTAACGTTTATGAGCATCCCCAAGGGAGGGCCCTCCGATTGGAACGTGGTATCTCTGTCCCCCTGTCTTGCTGAGGTTGGCCTCCGGAGGGAACTCGTGAAGAGCGGACGCCTGAGGACAGCAGTCCTTCTCCGTGAGACCCCCGTGTGCAAACCAAGCTTGAGAGATGATCTGCCGGCCGCCTGCCTTGTTAACTTTGAGACCTGCCTGGGAGGGCTTCGCTCTGCTCACCTGTGCTACTTCAGATCTACTTGTAGTGAGGCATAGTGTCCATCCTGCAATTTTTACTTATTTATTGATCTATGTGTGAGACAGTCTCTCTTTCTCACCCAAACTGGAGGGCAGTGGCAGCAGCATAGCTCACAGCAACCTTGAACTCCTGGGTTCAAGCGATCCTCCTGCTGCAGCCTTCTGAGTAGCTGGGACTACAGGTGCCTGCCACAACACCTGGCTAATTTTTGTTTTCAGTGGATATGGGGGTCTCACTCTTGTTCAGGTTGGTCTTGAACTCCTGAGCTCAAGGGTTCCTCCCGCCTCTGCCTCCCAGAGTGCTAAGATGATAGGCGTCCTCTGCAGTTTGCCTCGTTTATGAATTCTGCCTTTCTTACGGTGGACCCAAGGTTGGGATCACTACACAGTGAGCCCATTTGAAACGTGGTTATGAAACTAGGAAAGGAAAATATGGTACTCTCCCTTCCCCGCTGTTGGTATGTGCTACTAACTTGAGAACGTGTCCATCTGAATCCCTTTGTGACTGTTTCCCTGTAACATGTTTGTCTTGTCAACCTGGGTTGTCCTTATGTCCAAGGGTGGTTTATTCTGCTCCAGGTAGCCACGCTGAGATCCCGATGTGGGAGGCGAGTTTAGGGGTTGGAGGGGGAGCTAACGTTTCTGGGGAAAATCTTAGGCTGACCACGTGGGCTCTGGGTAGTACTCACATTGCTCTGTGCTTGAAAGACATCAAGAGTATGGACCAGTTCTTTGTCGGAGCAGGTGGGTGGAGCAGAATTTCTTTTCCAGGCCTAGCAGATCTCAAAGCTGGTCACTCATGGCCCAGCATGTCTTAGCGCTGGTTTTTGGGTTAAATGAGTGGAAGGGTGGATGGGTAGAAAGATGGTTAGTATTCAATAGGCTTCCCCACATGGCTCAGGTAGAAAGAAATCCAGCAAATGAATGACTTGATCATTTTATAGTTTTGTGTAAGCCATACAAACCTCCATGCTGTTTTTTGTGTGTGTGTGTGTGTTAGATTTCAATTACAAAAGAAATGCATGGGTATTTGAATATATTTTTAAAAATAATAAAACTTTATAACAGAGACTTTAACTTTAACTCCCTTTTAAGGCTGGGTGCTGCGTTTCATTCCTATAATACCAGGACTTTGGGAGGCTGAGGTGGGAGGGTCACTTAAGCCCAGGAGTTCGTACTCACGGTCAACTATGAGGACACCATTGTACTTAACCCTGGGTGACAGAATGAAGCCCTGGCTTAAAAACAAACAGACAAAACCCTCCTCCCTTCGATTCCTCCCTCCAATTCTGCCCTCTTAAACTAATAATTATTAATTTCTTGAACATCCTCCTTTATGTTAATCTACATAGGACATATATAAAATTTTGTTTTCTTTTTCTTTTTTTGAGACAGAGCCTCAAGCTGTCGCCCTGGGTAGAGTGTCGTGGCATCACAGCTCACAGCAACCTCCAATTCCTGGGCTCAAGCGAGTCTCTTGCCTCCGCCTCCCAAGTAGCTGGGACTACAGGCGCCCGCCACAACGCCG